>RJWH01003870.1:0-130533 GCA_004363575.1 Solenodon paradoxus | reverse complement strand
CCCTCCTCTCTCTCTCCCTCTCTCTCTCCTCTCTCACCACACCCCCTACCCCCCAACAACCTGTAAAGGTATTATCCTCCTTGCTTTTAGGTTCCTAGTGTCCCTACCTACTGCCTTCCAGTTCCTCCCCATCATAACACAGAAGAGATGGGGTTCCCTGGAGGTTCGCCACTAGGAACAGTCTGAAGCCACGCAGTTGGGCACAGCTGTAAACATTAAGAAACTTTCAAGCAACAAACATTTAGTTCTAGGTGCCAAGATTCTAGGACATGGTTTTCTTACAGCACCAGTAGGCTAGTGGGATATGTAAATACAAGGGTATTTTACAGTGTGGTAAATCTTCAGTATAATTTTACCAATCATGTAGTTTAATGTTTCCTCACCATCCTGCCCCTGGACCCTGATACTTGACTTTGGATAGACCAGGGGTCAGCAAACTATGGCCCACATGCTGAGAAGGCTTTTTCTATTTTAAATGATTGGACGAAAGTCAACAGAATAATTTCATGACACAAATGTTATTAAATTCATATTTTAGTCACCATAAATAGTTTTATTGGAACATGGCCATGCTCATTTGCTTGCATATTTTCTATGGCTATTTTCACGCTCAGTAGAGTTGAGTAGTTATGAGAGACTGTATGGCCCACGAATCTTCAACTATTTCTCTCTTGTCTTTTGTGGAAGAAGTTTGCCAACTCTTCCCACAGGCATGGTTATTCTCCCAGAAAATTCTAAGGATCATTTCTAGGGCCAGCACGAGTTCCAGTTGTGTGGACTTCGTTCGTCATCTAGTGAGGGAAGACAGTTAAGAAAACAAAATAACCCCTGGGTTTGAATCTCAGGTCTGGGGAGAACAACTATTGTGAATAACTAAAAATAAATGTAAATAAAATAAAATCTTCTTCCTCCTCTGTCATCCTGCCTATCTGCTTATTCACCTTAATTCCTGCCTGTACCTTTCCATTAAAAAACAAGAAACCAAATAGACTGTCAGAAGTACAGTTAAAGAAATAATACACTGAGAGAAAGTAGATTGAAGAGACATCATTTTATATGGAGCAATCAGAATGAGCCACCTAAAGAGTGTTCTGTAGAGCTGGGGGGAGACAAGACATCAAGTAGAACCCTCCCCCCACACCACCCCCACATGAATAGCAGATGTGGAGGGACGGGGTGTTTGGACCACCAGTGTTCCTCCAGTTTTCTTCCTTCTCAGGATATTCAGTGGTAGAAGCTAAAAATCCATGGCATCATTCTGTTTCTTGCTTTTCCTCACATACCCTTTCCTTCTTTCAATTCATGAGGAAGTTCTGTTGATTCTCCCTCCAAAGCACAATTGGATGCTGTCTGCTTTTGAATTCTATTTCCAGGATAGACCAAGCCTCCACCATCTCTCACCTAAAATCTGTAATCATTTAATTGTCTCCCTACTTTCGTTCTGCCCCTCTTCCTACCACCACTGACTATTTCAACAAAGAGCTGCTGTGATTTTTAACAACTTTGTCAGATTATATCATTTCATTGCTTAAAAACCCTCACTTCCCTTGTACCCTTAGAATAGCCCCCCAAACACTTTACCTGCCTATTTAAAGAAGAATGGAAGTATTTATCTCCTGGCACTAGCGGGTGAGAGCCCTGGGCATGATGGACTAGAGATAAGATGAGAAGAGGAAGAGAAAGGATGATGTCTGTTTCTGGCTTCAGCATCTGCCTGAAAGTAAGAACCACTTACTTAGCTTCTGAAGTCCAAAAGGAATTAAGTTGATTCAGAAAGGCAAGGAAATCATGGTAGGGTGCAAGTCATTGTTGCATTTACCCACTTAAATGGGGGGTACCTTTGTGATAATCTAGCTGGAATGTCAGCACAACATTTGGGCCACTGAGTGTGGGGTTGGAGGTGAGATCTGGGCTGGCAGGGTAAATTTGAGAGTTGCCAGTCTGGAGGGTCGGCAAGGCCTCAAGACTGGAGAGGCTCCTTAAAGACCAGGTGCAGATCTAGACGAGAGGACCAGGAGGATGCCCTACAGTCTGGCCTGGTGGTTAACTCTTTGGGGAGGATGAATTCTGACAGGACTCTTGCCAGGGTTTGGATGGGAGGACTCAAGACGAGGCAGGGTGACACAAAACTTGTGCTAACTTACACAGGGAAGCAGTTCTCCCTTGTGATGGAGGACATGGGAGTTTGGACTAGAAAAAAGCCAAAGATTATTCAGTGGAACATCTTTGATCAACATTTTCACTCAGGGCTTGTAATACACATTTTAGTTTGTTTTAATTTCATTTGTATAGGCTGAAAATAAATCTTGACCTTCGTAGTTGCTGTGTCAAAAATGTTACATGTGCATCGACCTATTAACCAGTTTTTCCTCTGAATTTTAGCTTTAGAATGTGACATTGAAATTTAAAAATGTGTCTGGATATTCACAAAGATATCTCGTTAGCACCTGTATCTGCTTTTGTTGATCATTTTGTTTTTAATTACAATTGACTCATCATTCTATTTCTTTTTCTAAAGCTATATAAAAGATATAATGAGAAGTGGTGTCATATAGCAACAAATATCTAACAGTAGATTGAGACCTGTTAAGATTTAGAGACTAAATGCCACCTCCTACATGTGAATATAAAATCCAAGGTTTTATACAGCTCTTTGGAAATCACTGTAGTATAGTTGGTAGGAATATTCTCTGATCCAGGATACTTAGATTCAACCCTGGCTCTGCCACTAACAAATTCAACGTGTCTGGGCCTCAGTTTCCTCCTCTGGTGTTACATTAACACCTATTAATATAAAGTTCAAGTTAGAAAATCCACATGCAGCACATCGCATAGTTACTGCACATAGGTTTGTGTCAGTGGATGTTAAATAATACCATGAATGCATTTAAATTCCCTGGCAGATTCTCCATTACTTGAGGGCAAAGGTGGTGTGGTATAGATTTTTGTGTTCCTCTTCTATAGTTCCTGACATATAGTGAAGCATTTGAAAGAATTTATTTTATGAGATAAGGGTGTCTTGAGAAAAACCTTTACTTGGATGAAATAAGTAGTGAAACTAAACTGAAAAACTGTGTTTATCACACCGAGTCATGTAATGGGCTCTGTAGGAACTGCAACCTGTGAACCACTCCTAAAGAAACCTGTTTTGCTTTGTATCCGAGCTGGTTATATACAAGATAACACAAACAAGGAAGGTGTAGCATCTGGCATAAATTTTTTAATGATCAGTCACTCTAGTTTATGTTGACATTACTTATATTGGGTGAAAGAACAGAAATTACTCTTTGGAAGATTGCAGTTTTTCATAGGTTTCTGAGCTGTGGTTGGATATGTAAGGGGGGCATTTAGTTATCAGTCTGTCAAATACATTGCTGCATCCCTTCCATCCATTGAATTCATTGACTCCCATAGTAATGAGTGAAGGGTCTTGTCCAGATGCCCAGCTGAGGCACCAAGGCTCCCAGTGAACTGATCAGTGTTGGAACCTAAATAGTGCGTAGAACTATGTGATTACTCGGTGATCTCAGATCACATGTAAGAGTCAACTAGAAAAAAATTGTCAATTCGAACACTTGGCTAAAAGATAGAACTAGTGTGTAAAGATAATATTCCTATTCGCATTTATATTCTCTTAACCCAAAATGATTTGAGCAGTTTTCTAAACAGCATTGTATCAGAAGTGCTGGTGTTCTCTAATGAGCAGACTTTTCAGTGGGGAAAAGACTAGACATTGATTTTCCTTTGTATAATCAGTGCTGGCGTAATACGAGGCTGTCCACGCTTTGCAGAACTGAAGGCTAAGCCCCAAGAAAGTTGGTATCAGAAATTAGGCAGATCAGAGCTGGGCTAGGCCAGCTGTTTGAGGGCTTGTCAGTGATTGACAGCCTCAACCACACTCTCCAAGCACTGTTGCTTCTCCTTTTGTTTTGTTTTTCTGTTTTTTGTTTCTAAAGGAAAGGTGCAGGCAGAAATGTAGGTGAGCAGAGGCAGGCAGGCAAGAAGAGAGAAATCAATGAAGCATTTTATTTATTTTTGTTTAGCTGTTCACATTAATTGTCCCCCTAGCCCGGGACATGAGCCTAGTCTAGTCCTTGGGATGTATGTGGACTGTACTGGAATGGAGACAGCGGACATAACTCTACTCCCCTGGGCCTCACTAGCCTCTGATTTTTATAAGAAATAAAAGGTATATAAGAAGTTGATTCACCAGAAGGGAAGCCAAAAAGGAAAGAAAGAATTGAAAAAGAATGAGACAGCTGTACTCTAAATGAGCTTAGATACTTGTTCCTCAGTGCAGACAGTTCTAGGCAGGCTCTGCTTATGGAATGACACTGAAGATAGTGAGTCCCCCATGAGCTGCTGGACCAGTGGCTGAGGTGACTGAGATGAGCCCCTAAGTGACTTGCTCTTCCTCCTGCTTGATTCTTTCAACTTAAGGGCAGCCTAATTTTTAAGAGAAGGACTGGGGACCCGGAGAAGTTGAACGATTTGCAAGCCCCAAGGTCACAAGCATTCAGACCACTGTTAGGAAGTGACCTCTGTCAGCCAGAAGTCTTTGGCTCTAATCTGCCTTGTGGGACAGGCCAGTCTCTCTGTCACCCTTAGTGCTTTCAGCAGAGTAAGAGTGATCACTTGTCAGCAACGCTGTAAAGAAGATTCTCGAAAAAGAGTAGTGACCTGTAAGGTTCCTTACAACTTTAAATTAAGTGATTCTAGCTCCAGGTTCATTGATTTAGTAAGTTTTCTCTCACTAGTTCCCTCGCTCCTTATAGAAATGGATTCTTGAAAGCATTTTGTTACATTTCCTATTTAAAATAGCAATTAGCTTTGCATCTCAGATACTTTACAGCCTGCCTCGTGTGTCATTACTTTGGAATATTAGTTCACCAGCTAATAGCCCACTATTTTCGTTTATATATGAAGTGGTAGCTTGGTGAAATAGCATTGCAGCCTCTCACTAAACCGAGGCTCAAGGAAGCTTCTTGTCACAGAGAGAGACCCTCATTTTCCTGACTGTCAACCTGACTGATATTTTAATTTTTCTGCCCCGTAGAAAACTTCAGTCTCTTATCCAGTAGATAAATGAGTGAGCCCCCAGGAAATGCAGCAGAATGTTTCTGTTTGCCAATGCAATAAATGCAGAAGCTAATAAATGTCTACTTCCATCAGGAGGAGGCGTGTAATGAGTAAATGATGAGAAAAAGAATTCGGGGAAACAAATGATCAGTGCAATCTAAGATGACAAACAATTTCTTAATAACTTGGCCTCTAGTTGGAGAAGGCTTTCACTAGGCAAAGAGAATGCCTGTTGAAACTAAGCCCAGCAGAAGGCCATTCACATCTGGCTGCTGATGGATTTAGTCTGGTTACATTTGGGTCACACAGCAATCACCAACAATCCAAACACAGCCCGGTGACTGTAGATTTTCTTTGCTCTGTAATTTCTGTGACTGTGTGTAGGAAAAGGAATCATTTCAGGGTCTAATTCACATTACTTACCCCAGATTACATTTATATTCACATTTGTCTTTTTAATAAAGACCTCTTTCAAAAGGAAAGATCCAGCCTTTCCCTTAAGATGTGTTCCGATCACAAGGGATTTTGTAAGGACTTCTTTGCTGTGGGGGGAGCATGCTATTCTTGAAAGTCTTTTTGCAGACCTCAGCTCTGAGTCTCCAGGGGCTGCCTTTGTGGCACTAACAGAATACAGTCTGCTCTGTCCCCGTGGAGGGCTGCATTCTTGCTGAGGGGTCTTGCTTGGAAGGACTTGCACTAGGCAGACGGCACAGTGTAATGAAGATGGAGTCAGAGAGAGGGGCCTTGGAAGGAAAGTCGCTCTCCGCGTTGAAGATGTGATGTGAGAGAGGCTCCCTGCCAGACCAAAAGATCATTTGATGAGATGCATTTTATTATCACCCCTTTGTGGGATCTTTCTAAGAACATTTCTCAGAAAAGTCTTGTGGAAAAGGTTGGCTACCAGATACCCACAGTTTTCAGGGACAGATTTTCATGAATATTTCTAGAAGACTACCAAATTTGTTTACTGGGTCTTCCATAATTATCTTTTCTTCCCATTCCATACCCCTCCTTTTTTTCTTTTTTTTTTTAACAAACAAAACACATTCTGGTATGTTTTAGTACCACATGAATGAGTGCATTTCTGCATTAGAGAAATGAAACTTTTAAGTTAGGGCCATAAAGCAGAAAAATGGTAATGAGTCATCAGATAAAACCTGGACAGAGGCGACAGGGCTGGGTCCTTGGTGTATTTGACTGTAGAGAAAATGTGCCTTAGAGATTCAGGAATCCTGTACAGTGCTTTCCAGAGAGCCATTATACCTGAAAGCTAAGACTTTTCAGTCTGCTTCTATTCACATGCATATTTCTATGCCAAATCTTTCAAAAGGCCTTTCCTTTGAAATCCGAAAAGATAAACTTGTCTTTGAAATGGATAGGTGATCACATTGCCACATTCAATCTTTCTCCATTTCATATCTGAGATTTTTTTTTAACCCTTAAATTAAAACTGACTTTTCTGTTGACCTGAATAGCTTTATACACATTGCTAGCACTTGAGAGAACCGTGTCACAGTTATTTTTAGCATCCGAGTTTGGGTCCAGAGTTGATGAAAGGAAATTAAAACTTGAGGTCAGCATTTCATCTGCATTGAATCTTATTTTGTTTCTTGTGATTCATTCTTACGTGACTTAAATATATCTCCATGGTCAGCAAAAATCAGGAATATGTCAAGTAATTTATAGAATACCATCTATTACTTTGTATTAAAGAAACTGCCATATTTAAACCTCTCAAGACTTAAGGACTTGTAGCCTTAAAGTTGAAGCCTAAGACTTGGCCTACCGAATGGACACCAAACAAATGTGTAAGCATGGCATTCCTAGTAGGTAAAATGAAAACAAAATCTTCTAGGTGTCATTCCTCTTTGGCTGCTTTTTTTTTTTTTTTTTTTTTTTAATCATAAACTTAATTGAGATAAAATAAGGAAATGATTGCTTTCCAATGGTATTTGCTGTTGGGGATTCCAAGTCTACACCAGCTGTCCTACAGTTTCAGCTCTTGCTCCATTGGAATAATATTCACTTCTAATAGTGGAATCCCAGAGCTTTCATTCGTTCCATGAATTTTTCTCATATAAATGTCACATCTCAGTAGATTCTAAGCATTGTAATCATGTAACTTGTGTTTATTTTAACATTTTCCTTAGTTACTAGTATCTTGCTCTTAGGAGATGAACGTCAGTAAATATTTGAATGAATTAAATATGTACATCATTTCACTTAATAGTAGAAGCATTTGAGACCAGAAAAAAGTATAATTTTAGCTTTCATAATTTAAAAGCTAATTCCCCCCTTTTAAAGTTAGTGTCTGTTGCTCAAATGAGGCATGAGCAAGCATGACCAGGCATGGAGGGGGTCTGTAGGCTGGGACTCTTTCCCAGCAACCTGCTGATCATCCTCCTCCCCTCCCTCAACCCAGCCTGAATAAAGCCCCCTGAGCTTAACTTTAGTTTGTGTCTTTTGGACTATGCTCCCCAAGGGAACTGGACCCACTTTTGTAACACACTCATCTGCTTTGGCCTCACACATGGAGACATTTGTAACTTGTTAAAAATGTCAGATTTTTTTTGTTTCTCTTGTGTTTTCGTATTGGAGGAAAGTTGAGTTGTTTCAAGAGTTAAGAGGAATTTGTATAACTGATTTATTTTTAAAACTGTTCACCAGGAGCTAAAACTTAAAGGAAGTGAAATATTTCTTCTCTTTAGAAGAGAGGGGGAAAAATCAAACAACCCTAACCTTCCATTATTTGGGAGATCTGTTAACTATTTAACTGTCTTCTGGTCAAAATATGTATTCTTTCATCATTCAGAGTGCTTTCAAAAAAATGTCAGCTGAATTTTTACACACACCTATTTCAGATTTCCTGGAAATGAAACTAGGTCAAATAATATACATCTTTGAAAGACATTTGAAAGATATAACTGCCAATTGTCATTTATATCCTAACAGGTAAATTGTGAGGGAGCCTCATATACTCATCAAAACTTGAAACATCTGTGTACACAAAACAAAAAGCAAACCAACATACACATGATAAAGAGAAAATGGAGTGATCTTATGCATCTCTGTCCCAAGTTTTCTGTAATCTTATCAAATGATATTTTCATGTAAACATGCATGTTGCCTACCTGTACCCTAGACCATTTTTTCAATCAGGAGTTTTTGAAGAATGGTGGTTTTTCATAGGTGAAAGTTTTACTTGGAAAATAAATGAAATTCTTTTTCAAATGCTGGCTTTGGTTGAGTTTCACATAGTTTGTCATCTAGCCCTCTGATAGTGCGTGACACCAGGGATAAAGGCAGATCCCCAAATGAGAAACCGACCTGGGTGGTTGGTTGTCCCTTATCCCTTGCCTATACCACACCCACGACACCACTGAATGGAGAACTTAAATGTGGGCATTAAAAAAGTGAGTTTCTTAGCTCTTGATGAGTCAACATCGAGGCGCCACCTGTAGCTTCCAGAGCATGGTGATGACATTATATCCTGACCTGGAAGCATGTTTTGCCATATCTACATCTCCCCTCATTAAGGCCTTTAGCTCAGAACTCTGCTGAGGAGGTCGGAGTTTTTTCATCATCTTGCTCCCTTGGAGAGATGTGCACAGTCTGGGATTCTGCATTGTCTGCAGCACTATCCCTTGATGTGAGCTGCTTCTTTTCTGTAATGTCGGAAAGGTATTACCTGTGAACAAATAGATTTGCTTCAGCCTGGGGTTGCTGCTCAGGTGGGACAAGGAGCAGAAACCAGCTAGATAGCATGTCTGTGAAATAATTCAAAGTTGGCTTGATTTTTCAGGCAAGTTTCTCTTAGGTAGAATTTTGCGATCGGATTGGTTATTGGTGTCAGCCTCTATCATCTTTGAAAACATCAGGGTCTAGGCAAAAAATGGCAGAATGCAAGTCTTGGCCTCTTCAACCTTCTCTGTCAAGACCCTTTTTCCCCAGATTCTCACTCCCTCCCTGGGCTCCACCTTTTTAATCACCCTGATTGTCTTTTGTCTTAGGGAGCTTTCATCTTGCTCTGTCCTGTTGGGTTATGATCCCTGTTAGGAAGTTATCTGATAATAAGGTAAAAAGGTAATCAAAGGTTCAGCGAAGAATTTCTCAACCTGGAGTCCAAAGAAATAATTTCAGAGATCTCTTCTCATCCTCTATGATAATCTTTAACATTTGTTTTCTGTTCTGTGATTCCCGTGATTATTTCTGTGATTAATATAATCACATGTTCAGTCGATCAGAATAGGCCTTACAAGTTCAAGGAATACAATGTTGGATGAAAAGCCTCTCAGCGTTTGTCCTGGATGATGGGGCTCTTGAAGACTAAATGGACTGTAAAACTGAAGGCTGACTTTTCTAGTCACCTGAGTAACTTTATACACATTGCCAGCACTTGAGAGAACCATAACACACTTAAGTAGCATCTGAATTGGGGTTCAAAAATCAATGAAAGGGAATTAAAATGAGATTATCATTGTGCAGTATAGCTTTCTTTCTTTTTCATTTTTGTTTTGTTTTGTTTTGTTTATATTTTGCTCTCCACTGTCCTTCAAAGATGTCTCATCCTCCCATCCTTAGCATCTAGTCCTAGGACAGGCCCCCAAATAGCTCTTAGCAGTGTCTGGGGATGGATGAATTTTTGGTTGACCTGTCAGAGGGCTGGCTTAGGTGGTGAATTGGAAGCCAGTATCATCAGAGTGAGCGTCTGGTATAAACCCTTCAATTATTGGTATGAAATGGTGAGTGAAGGAGAAACTAACCAGAGTTGATGGTAAAAGAGTTCATGTTTGCCTGCCTCCTCTGCATCAGAGTTATGTTTGCAGCTTTCTTGTCCTCCACAGGCTTGAGGAGGACACCGTACAGGTGCTCGGCACGTACAAGAGACTTAGTCAGATTTACAGAGTTCCTTTCCACGGGAAACCGTATGAGACCCGCTCGGGTAAAATGGAGTGCAGCTGGGGATGTGTTGGCAATATGAACGTGGTGCTTTCTGCGCCGAGCCGTCCAGGGATCATGTGCTCGCTGCGCAGGAGCCTCTCCTCAGTGAGCATTTCACCAGCTAGACTTACGACCTTGAATGGCTGTTACACAGCCCCCAAGAGAACAAGAGGCTCTTCCGCTGGTAACATGCAGTAACTTAAGAGTTTCTACACAGGTCTTGCCAGATATCACAGTAAATTCTCTTGATAACTCTTCTGACAACTGTGAAATTGCATTGTCTCACTGTTGTGGAAAAAATAGTGAGATGCATAACTGTGTCAAGAGTTGAAAAGTCTCAGGTGTGTAATACACAAGTGTAAAGTGTGAGTGTAGAAAGGGGATAGTGTTTTATCACAAATAGAAGGGTGATAGACCTATAGTAAGATTTAAGACCCATTATTGGCATCACAGAGAGTAATGGTAGTGAGAAAAAGTAATACCTTATATTGAGTATAAATGGGAATTCCCAACAAGCAAATGGGAGAGGGTCAGAGAGTCATTTTCCTACTGCTATCTAGAAAAGTTACCTTGCTCACATGATATGAATTTAGGTGGAATACCTGTTGGAAATGGGAGGCATAATTTGTTTTCTTATAAAAATGATATAAGCCCATGGGTAAAAAACTTACAGTTAGGGAAGGCTATTTCAGTAAGAAGAAAGATATCCTCCTCGCTTCCCCTTTCCGGAAACAGCAACTATTATTTTCAGGACATTTTTGGGGATATGCATACAGGTACACATACAAATCACGTTATAAAGTATACTTCTCAGATTGATTTGCAGCTTTGTTTTGTTTTGGACCTCTTTCTATCCTGTCAATGCACCTGGAGACCTCTTATATCTGAAGGGATTAGTACAAAGTTTTACAAGTAGACAGGATTCTCTTAGGAAGCTTGAAGTGTTAGACAGAAAAAAAAAAAAAAAGCAACAACAACTAGAAAGATTAGAAGGGAATAAAAATACAGCTAAAGAACTGAATGTAAAGGGTAGTTAGAAACTTAAGTGAAATATAGGGCTTTCAAGACTCATGGAAAAACCACTGCACTGTGCCTGGTGGCTCAGTAACTGGCATGTGGACCATGGAAAGCCCCAAGTCCCAGGTTTACTACTAGTGGCTAGAGGTACGGAACAACCAAAATAAATAAACGTGCTTCTTCCTCTCCTCCCTCTGTTCCTAAAGCTTCTTTTTAAAAAAGAAAGAAAAACTACTTCCTAGAAATTCAAAAACACCACCAGCACAAAACTCCATATAGAGTTTCTGTGGTGCATAATAATTTAGTAATTATACATTTATTTGTGTGATCTTTAAATTTAGGTCTATCTCTTCACCACCCATAAGCTCCAGAATAGAAATAGGACCAAACCTTGCTCAACAGTGTATTCCAAGTACCCAGCCCCGTGGCTGGCAGATACCCAGTCTATGTAGAATAAGGAAATGAACAAATCAAAGGAAACTTAGAGTGACAGTGTGTCTTTGGTGCAGTTGTTTATTTCAGTTGCCCAAGGGAAGAAACTGAGGTATGAAATAATAGAACCTAGGTTAGCCTTGCCTCAAGGCTGTCAGTGAATGTAGGATTCCTATTCTAATTAGAAAACTAAATCAGGAAAAGGGAAAAAAATAATTCAGAGACTCTAATTAGTGAAGTTTCTAAAGTGCCTGAAATAAAAGTAGACGTGCCAGAAACTCCGAAAAGCTCCATTTCTTGCTATGAGAAATAGTAAAAAATGGCTGAAAAGGTAATTACAAAAGCAGTGTATTAATTTTGCCAAGGTACTCAGAGACAATGGAGTTTCATGAAATGTGGCTTCATAGAGATGGCAGGATTTGATGCTCGAGTTAAACATATCTTAAAAATATTTTAATGTTTCCTGATCCTTATTGGAGAAGAGGAGCAGAAGAAACAGGAATTTCTGATAATAGAAGCAGAGCATTTACTGCACAGGCAAAAGATGCTCGCCTTGTATCTTCGTATGTGGGTTTATTTACCTTATTTGCGAGGTGTACAAAAGCAAACTTATCAGAATTTAAGGAAGGTCTGTTGCTCATTGGCTTGATTTGTATGTCATAAAGTGGCTTAAAGTATTTGTTTCTTAAAGACTGCAGGTGGGTAGACCAGGGCTGACCTGGTGGCTCCAATGCCAAAAAAGCCCCAGGTGGTTTCCCTCTAGCCTCCTAGCACAGGGCCTCCCTCCTCAAAGTCACCTCATGTTCCAGGATGGCTACCGGAGCTCTGGCCATCACATCTTCATTCCAGGCTGGAGAAAAGGGAAAAGACAGAAGAAACTGATAAGATTTCCCGGGCACAGTAATTCTGCTTACAGCTCTGCCTAACTGGAAACAAGCCTGGGAACTTTAGTTTGACCATAGGTCTAGTTTAAAACCGAGCTTATCTAAGGAGGAAGGTGGGGATGCTGGGATAAACTCCAGGGAATCTTCTCCACAGGGAATCTTTGTTTATCTTTTCCATAAAACTTAGGATTTCTGATTGTTTAGAAGCTGCTAAATTAGTAATTCGTGATTGATCACTAATAATACAGATTTGTAGTACTGAGACAAATTAAGAGGCACTTGTAGATCTATACACATGGTTATTTGAAACTTTAGGATACTCAGAATAAATACCTAACCTTTTGAGGTTATTGCTAACATAAACATCGTTACTCAATGTTAGAAAAATAGAGATGTGGCTCGAATTCATCTACTTGCTAATCATTTTTCAGGTTTGTGTGTAGCTGTGCAGGTAAATTAATGACATTCCAGACTGATGGCTTAGCTAGGGAGCCCGGGGTTGTTGACAGAAAAGGAACTGTGATCAAGAACCTCTGCCTCCCACTAAGAGAAGCCAGGCTCCTGCCTGCCAAGTGCTGATTTCATTGTCCGGTTCCTCCACCACCCCAAGGATGAGGTCCTCATTTTAGATGTTGAAAAGTGAGGCTCGTTTAAATAACTTAGACTGTTCCTTGGTGTGCCTTTTAGAAACTCAGTGCAGAGACTGATAAACCGTGAAGCTGAACCAGTGTTGGTAATTTGCAAGCTATTTAAATCTGAGCTTTGATTTTCCTGCATTAAAGACAGCATTCTCCTTAGCACTGGGGTTGAGGGGCAGGAAAAGAGTGGGTTCTTTGTGATGCCAATGACTCTATTCAGGGGCCACTTTTCTCACAGAGAATTGGTGATTCCTTCACTGACTTCTGCTTCCCTATAGGAGACAAGAGAGCACTTACAGGCACACGGGAAAAACAGAACTCACATGGCCATTAGACTTTCTGATAGGAGAAACCACTAAACTAAATTTAGACTGCTAGTGATTTGAATTTGTTTCTATACCTCTTAAAATTTTTGTGATGATGAATATTTATTTTGCTAGATCAACCTCTTGATTCTGTGCGATTCTCTAAATACTCAGGGTGATTGAGGAAGCACGAATTCTTTGGCTATCTGGTGCCACCCGATAAATGACTGGTTCAGGGCTTCCGTGCCTGAAATGACATCCATGTTGCATTTGCAGTGTTCAGTTGGGTCCTAAATGCTCAATCAACTCTTGTCTTTGGGGGAGGAGCGCTTAACCTGCATCTAGCTGACTGCATATTATAGCCTAGTTCTAGGCGAGTCTTAGAATGAAAAGTGTAAATAAGACTCTAGAATCCAGCTACCTCCTGGCATTGTCAACTATCAGACTTGGATGTTTGTACACACTAGACCTGTGTGTAGAGTAGCTAGCCAGACAAAGTATGTTTGAATGTGTGTTCCGAGGGGTCGCAGGGGGGGATCGAGACCCAGGACTTGGTGGTGGTAGTTACAGATCAGCTTGGAAAGAGGAGAAAGTCTCTTCAGCACGTCTGCTCACGTCCAAGGTCACGTTTGTTCCATCTACCCGTCCTTCTTGCTAAACATCAGCAGAGTTGCCGTGGTCCTTGAATGGACAATGAGTGGGATTGTTATTCTCCTCAGAGAAATAGTGTCAGACTACCTACCAGAATTTAAACTATACTCAGTCTGATGTGTTATTTGTCCATGCCCAAATCTCCATAGGAAGCGTGTTGTTCAAGAACTGACAAGAGCTGGTTTAACTTTTTCTTGTGACCTCTCTGTAAGGTTTTTCTGGGCTCCGCGAGGAGAAAAAGTTCAATTAGACAAAAAAGCATAATAGTCAGGGCTTTATTGGACTTTGCGCACCCGGGCGAAACTCCCAAGTCCGCAAAATGGGCCTGGGGAAGTCGCGCGCTAGCACAAAGGGGGACCTGCTCTTTAAGCAGAGGAATTTCGCGGGCTTCCCATGTCGCGATTGGGGATTGGCCCTGTGAATCCAGGTGTGGGGGTCACATCCCTTATTCTGATGTCATCCACCTTTTTCCCGGGCTTGGCCACCTGGCATGCCCGCCGGGCATGCCCGCTGTCCCATCTTTCTGAGCCAGCCTAACACTCTCGACTTCTTTTCTTCTGTGCTACAGGTGTGATCATATTAGCTAGGACTGGACAGAAATAAGACTCGGAATCTGAGAAAATGTTGTTAGAATATGGTGTGTGCATGTTTTCTTTTGATCTAATTTAGAACGTGAAAGCAGATACTTTTCAAATATAGCAGTAATGTGTGTCTGTGCCTGTGCATTTTAATATATACTTTTAAAGGGAGACTTTCTGAAAATGGAAAATGACTGGGTATCACACATTCAAACACTTGGGCCACAGCCAACCCTAAGGGACGTGGGAATGATGCCCACTCTTGTTGATTCCCATTTCCTTCCTACACTGTCTAAAAACTTTGTTCTTGGGTATCAGAATACCAGATGGGTAAATCCCCCCAACCTCTCCCCCACCACACACACCCCAAATTAGAAGTTTAAGAATGGAAAGAAATATTAGAATACTTACATCTAAAAATCAACCACACTATTGTGGATATGATTTTTTGCTTTCATCTCAAGCCTCCTTGGCAGGTGTGATAAATTAGTTCAGTGAACACTGATTCCAAACTCCTTCCTTCTAGAAGTGAGAAAGCAAAAATACTCATTTTTCCCAGCCTAGTTTGCAGGTAAGATTGTGCCTGATAATGTGATTCTGACCAAAGCGGTTTACGGGGAAATCTCGGAGAGGGCTTCTCTTCCGTTATTTCCTGATCTTTTCCTCCTTCTGTAGAACATGGACCTATTACCTGGAGGTACAGTCTTCAGTCATGGTCTTGAGACCCTGAGGACAAGATCCAGGCGGTGCTAAGGGTGACTGAGAAAGGAGCACAGAAAAAGGCCTGGTTATTGGATAATACTCTGGGTGCCTGTGTCAGTGATGTGTGTTTCCAACATCCAGACTTATCACATGAGAAAGATAAACCTTTACTTCTTTAAGCTGCTGTTTGTAACCCAAACTGGGCTTACACTGTCAGCTGCAATTGAACAGTCTTAAGCTCTATCCGTTTTCTTTTTATGCAGCACAGTAAATGGAAGTCTTTGTCAGTTTGTAGGAGACATGCAATAAATGTAGTATCACGCCTCTGTGTTATATTAGCTCATTTACTTTAGCCTTGTCTCTATTCCATACTGTTTTAAATGAAAGCAACAGTTCGGGGACAGTTTAGAAGGAATGGTGTTCCTCTAACATTATTGCTGTGTTGTGTTGCATAAAATGATCTGTCTATATGAAATAACTGGACAAGATACCTGCTGGAGAGGGGGAGCTTCTAGACCAGTTGGGCAGATCCTGGGTAAACCTATTGTCAGTAGTATATTTAATGCTTTGATGAAAGTCTACGTTGCTATGAGAATACAGAGAAAAGGCCCAGACCGGTTGGTTTTTTACTCTTTTACAGACACCCAAAACTCAGTGACTTAAAACGATCACCCTTTACCTCCCTTTCGGTTCTTCAGGCCACCAACACACTGACTCAGTGGTTTTGGCTCAGTTAGGAAGTCTGTAGTCTCCTCCTCCTCCAGGCTTGCCTGGGCTTACTGGCTGCGGCACCTGGGCAGGAGCCCAGCAAGCTCAAGTGTGGAACTGGCACATCATCACTTTGGTCCCTTTCTCGTGGGAAGTAGATGCCATCCTTTCATGATGAGAGAAGGTGTGAGGTCGCGTCACCAGGGGCATGCATGCTGAAGAGAGTGAAGAATTGTGGATCTTCTGCAATCACTGCAGGTCTCAGAGGGAGCCGGAGAGATACAGCAACCATTTTCTTAGAGAATTTCAACTCATATCTTCAAGATTCAAGCAAATAACATTCCCTTGTTTATTTGCACTTAATAAAAAGTGATCATCAGTTCTTGAATAATTTCCCGAGATTACCATTAAGACCTCTACTCTTCCCTTACCTTTTGAATATTAAAAATAATAATCCATGGTGTGTACCCTTGTGGCTCAGGTGACTGAGATGACTGGGGTATAAACCATCTCAAGCCCAGAGGGAGAAACCAAAAAACTGAATAAATGAACAGAGATGCATCTTCTTCCTCCCTTCTCCTTCCCTTCCTTCCTTCCTTCCTTCCTTTCAAAAACAATAATGACCTGTAAAAAACAGGTTTCATGTCAGGAAGTGAAGGATTGAAATAGTAGTTGGACTTTTCTCGAATCCATTATTTCTCATAGACCATTTCCAGGGCTTCTCTTCCCTCAAGATGCTCCACCAGGAAAAGGTTTCATGAGCACCATCAGTTTGAGAATCATCATGAACAGTCTTTCTCACCCTGGAGATGTATAATGCACAGTAAGAATTAAGGCGCTGGGAAGGCTGGCATTATAGAATTGTGTTATTTAATTTAGTTAATTGAATTTCATTGATGTTAAGGTCAAAAGTTGTTGGCTTGATTTTTCTATGGTCTAGTTAGTGTCACTGTTTCATGACCATTAACTGCTGGGCATTAACTGCCAGCTATTGTCTTCACATTTATCTTCAGGAACAGAACAATAGAAAAGATGAGCAGTGTAAACAGAATACAGGGATGTGTTTGGCTTCATAGAATAAAGGACTTTGAAGGTTTAAATTTTTGTTAAATGACTTCTCAAAAAGTTAGCAAACACTATTTTGTTTTACTGTTCAAATAAATTTTAATAATAGGCAACTTCTCTATAAATACTTAGATAATAGCCCCAAGCTTTACATGAATTGTCTTAGTGAACCCCAAGAAATCCTGACTGATCATTATTTTACTGATATGAAATGGCTGCTGGCATGTCTTAATGTGTTTCATTCCACAGGGCTCCAAAGTTCTTAACCACTACCCTGTTCTGCTAAGGATTGCTCACACAAGGTAGACTGCTGTGGGCACATGCGTAGGTGTTTGAAATGAAACATTAACAATGGTATACAGTGGTACATTTCAGTCTGCCCAACTCAGTTTGTAACCTGCATTTGTGGTAATGGGTTCTTAGTGTCTTCAATTGGAAGATATTTAAATACAGAAAATGGAAATGCCCATTGTTTCCACTGAAGCCTTGTCCTCTGATGTAGGTGACAGAAACATCTCTCAGATAAAGAGAATTACATTGTTATTTTGGAGATAGTCAACCTCCTTGGAACTCCCTTTGCACTTAACCTTTGACGCAGAAAGGCAAGCTTTTAACAGGTTTTTGATAACACCAAAACATCTGAAAGATACTATTCTACTTTGGGTTTTTAACATCTGCTGTCTCAAAGAAAATCTTCGAAAACATGTTTGATGCTTACATGAAACAATACAAATTTATTTTAATGGAAGAAATTAATAAATTAGACTTAGCATTTTATTCCACTTCACTTGCCTGCCAGAAATCTATACTACTGCTGGGTAAGTCATGCCAAGTATTTTCCCTGCCATTGTTGATGGAGCAGGAAACCATGCAGAGTGAATAGGAATGGAGACACTAAGAAGGGAAACGGATGCAGATACTTTGAATTTTGTTTTGTAAGAAGCTTTACAGGCATAGAAACAGTCTTGCACAAAGTGTTGATCATCCATCAAAAGGCCACTTTGGCAGATTGTGGGCACCGTGTTTCACCTGTTATTTTTGTTTCCCTTTTAAGGTCATCTTATAGGGTTGTTTCTTGACACCCTCTATAATTTGAGGACAGAGTTGGAGGGAACACTGTACACCCCTTCTTTGGAAATAGGAAAGTGGATGTTTCTTATATGAAGCACTACCCATACAGGTTTTAAAATTTAGCTGCTATAAAATAATCAGTCAAAAATACAACTGATATAAATACTGCAGACAGTAGGCTCGACCAGATGACAATAAATTTAAGCAATAATGACATTAAAAAGATAGTCAGTTTTAATTAACAAGCAGTGATAGATAGCCTCCTATACAACCTGTTATCTCAGGGCAACAAAAGCAATCTTTCCAAAACGTATTTGACTATTTCCGAGCACCTGTTCAGAACATAGGACCATTGCCGCATGGTGGGGCAATGTGTCCAATCAGTTCTTGTTGCAGTTTGGAGTCCGCCAGTGACTTGTTGAAAATACTGGCGGGATCACTAATCAGGAGCGCATTCGTAAGCATTATTGCTGTGTTCAATTGTGGGAATTAATCTTGTTCAGCCCTTCTCTTTTTTCACTTCATGCAGTAGCCCACCTCCCAGATAGAGAGACCACCTCCTGACAGGTTGCTCACCTCTGCATGGTGCTAAAGATTGGCCTTCTGCAGCAGAAGGGAGGTCCCCTCCAGTTGTTGATAGCTTTGCCTGACTCTGACTTGGGTCTGTCTTCTGTCGCTGTCTGATGTCTTTCATTTACCACCTGTTTCATACTCCGTAACCAGACTGTAGGGAATTTATACTTTTCTTAAAAATAAGTAGCCACTCTATAGATTTGTGTTTGTAGGGGGTATAGTTTTCATTGCTGAGTAGAAGAGTAAATGAAGATTGTCGTTATATTTGTAAGATCTAAGTATGCAATAAAGTCATGTAAAAGTTAGTCTGCCACTGGAACACCACCTTGAACCTTGCTGCGGAAGAAAATTAAATGACAGATGCAAAAAAAAAAAAAAAAAGAAAGAATGCTGGCCAAAACTTTCAAGAAAAGGAAGCTATTTGCATAATCTCTAAGTCACCCAGGTCCACATCACCAGTAAAAATGTTTGCTGACCTAATTTAGCTCTGATGTGTAATGCATGCGGAAGTGCTCTTTGCTTCTGTGTCATTCACCCCTGCGGTGTGTCCTCCCATCAACCTAATCACGACAAAGTATCAGACAGGCCCAAATTGCAGGCACTTCATAGAATATCTGACCGGTGTTCTTCAGGAGTGTCAGGGTCATGAAAGACAAGGGAAGACAGAGGAGCTGTCACAGATAAGAGAAGGCCAAGGAACCTTGACAACTAAATGCAACATGGCATCTGGGATTTGATTTAGGAAGAGAAAAAGGACATTTTTTGGAAAACTAGAAAAATTGAAAGGAAGTCTATAATTCACTTAATATTAGTAACCTGGGTAACTTACTAGTTTTGATCATTGTACTATGATTACCTAAGATTTGACATCAGGGAAGCTAGGTTTAGGGTATACAGGAAACTTCTACCATTTTTGAATTGAAAAGAGAGTGCTTGAGTTAATAATGTGTGGACACTGCAATAGCTTATCAGTCAAGAATCTATATGAAATCTCTACTTAGCCAACCTCTTCAACAGATATCTACCCCACACATTCTTTAGGTTTTAGCCATACAGCAGCATTTGTTGTTAATTAGCTCCTTTTGGGGGAGAGGGAAAAGGGGATGCAATCCTTACATGTATTACTATGTATTTTTAACCAATACAGCTACTAACGGTACACACACCTCGTTTTATGAACTTTAACAACACAGTGAAGCCCTCAATATTCCTTGCTCCGTATCCTCTCATCCTCTTCCTCCACCACACAACTGACACTATTTGAAGGTAATTTGCTGTTTACTAAGCCTATTTCATTATTTTGCAATTTTCTAAACTTGATATAAATTGCATCCTACAATATCATATCTATAACTTGTGTCTCGTGCTCCGCCTGGATGTCTTACTCATTTTTTTCATGGCTGCATATGTTTCCACAGTGTGGAACGCCCATTATTTTCCTGTTCTATTGGCACATACTGAAAGTGGTTTTTCTTTTTTTTCCTCATTCCCTCCAACCCCTGCCCCTACCCAAATGGTAGTGGATAATTTTTAAGTGTATTTCTTGAGGGTAAAAGAGATCACTTCTGAATTCCAGAAAAACTATCCACAACCTTTAACTTAACATTTGTGATCATTAAGTTTTTCTCATCTCCTGTATTGGATGGAAAGCTTCTTGAGAAGCTAATTCCCCAAAAAGGAATATAATTGAGATAAGGTTTTCATTTTGTTGAATAAGAAAATACTGAAACGAATGAAACTCTGCCTACATTCAATCTTAGGCATATTTGTGTTTATTCTCTTAGTTTTTATATCGTGGTGCCTCCTGGGAACGGTTCTTTTTTATTAGAAAGATTTATGCAATGTGGAAAACTGGTCACTGAGGCAGAAATATGGAGCAGAAGTAAGGCCTAAAACTTTAATTTGAAAAATTATATACAAAAATTGCAGGCAACATGAGTCCATGTTTTTAATATTTAACATCCTAGGGAAAAGTATGACAAAATCAGTAATAATTTTACCTGCAATTGGTAAACAAAGCAGAGAGAAAGCTCACTAGTTTATATTATAGCAGAACTCGTGCTTTGTGCTTCATTCTTGTTAGAAAGTTTATATTTATTTCTGACAATTTCAAATTTGTATCCAGAATGGAATCACCCAAATTATTTCTTTAACTTCAAAATTATTTTATTTAAATGATCTTACTCTGCAAAAACACTTAGGTTTCAAAGCTCTCTTGCCTATCTTATTTGACTTCTAGAAAAGCTCTGGCAGTGATAAGCAGAGCTAATATTATTCATGTTTTTATAGATTAAAAGCACTGGGGTGATTGGAGGGACCAGTTCAAGGTCACAGAACAGAACCAGAAATGAGATCTTCTAGCCTAGTCCAGGCTCTGTATAGACATTACAGATTCCATGCTTGCATTAAGTGAAAATATTAATCAAGATGTTATTGCTTTGCTGGCATTTTCATAGGTCCTTCAGTAACATACTGCCCATTTGACAGTTCATCATAATGGTACGGGGAGCTTCTCCTTGGCGTTCGCGGTAAACTAGTAACTGCCTTTTGCTGCCCTGTTTGTTAGGAGAATTCCAAGAAAATCTGAAGCCATATATTGCAAAAGAGCCTGTCATGTCTGGTGTGTATTTTCAAAGAAAGAAAAACCGTGTAAGTGAAACTGATAGGAAAATGTGGTTACAACCTGAAGTTAAACTGTGTGAGAAGACAAAGGGCCTTTTGATAGCTTGAGCCCTGCAGATGAATTAAAACCTCTCGGCATGGCATCTGGGCTAGTGCAGTTGATCACTCAAATTGCAAGTTTAAAAAATGCAGAAGCAGTTCGCTTAGAATATTGTCTTCGTGTCAGAAATGCACCTTCATGCTTGAAAATGATAAAAAATTATAATCGATCCTTACAACTGTTCTGTTCATCTTTATTGATCAGGTGCAAGAAAGATAAATCACAGCCCAAATAAGATTATAGTAAATGTTAGCATCGCAGGGAACTCTTGGTTGATAGAGAGCCATTCATCATTTCAAATGGTGACCTGTCCATTGCTCTATCCACCCTGAGTCGGCTGTCTAATCACATACCTATTGATTTTATCTACATCCCACAAACCTAGATGTGACTGTCGTTGGGCAACCCAGATTGTTAAATGCAAAGGGGTCATTGGTGTGAAGAGGATTTCATTTTCATTTTCACCCCACAACAATGATTTATTAAAAAGTAAAGTACCCTGAGTCGTGTGTGTGAAACCCAAGTGACGGGGAATGGAGTCGCACAATAGACCCCTCTTGCTCTTTGTTTGGTCTTTTGTACTGCACTGCCTTTTCAGAGGCTTTCCTTGACTCTGCACTCGGGTCATTCAGGCTACCCCCTCTGCAGTAAGACAGGTTTCAAAGCAACTACCAGAATGGAATGGGTAATGTTTAATTTTCCTGCTCCAGAAAAGGCATTATTACTTTGCTATTGCACCTTGGTCCATGTGGCTTTTGAGTTCATTCATGTGGTAGTGGACACATCTTTGTGTATACAAATACCCTAAATCTGCCTCCTCACTCTTACTGCTTAATTTGTTAGCAACATGTGCTCTCACGGTTGTGTGGAGGTGATGAACGCAGTCTACGCCATAAAGAATCCATCTCGAGAACAAAAATCATGTGTGAAACGAAATGATCCGCTAATATCCTCAGTTGAATGCTGGAAGTATAGGCATCTGCATTCTGCATCAGTTTCATTTTTCGATCTCAAGCATCCTTTGATCTTGGCGCAGCGGTTGATTCTTAATAAGAGAGATGTAAATAATCTTTCAAAAACAAATTAGAGGTTTTCTCAGAAGGATCAAATAATGCTGAACATGTGCGGTCTGTGTAACAACTCTACAGTCACTTAAATGGATACCTCTACACGTGTTCTTATAAACATCCATGCCACTTTCCCAGGGACTCTTTCTCCTGCTGCAGGCGTGCCTAAGACAAGATGTCATGTGTTTCTGAAATTCTACGTCTGGCACGGGTTTTTTCCTCGTGAAAGTGAAAATTTTGCTCTCCGTCTTTGTCCGCAGAGCTCTGAGTTCTACAAAGTCACCACTGAACAGTATCAGAAAGCTGCCGAAGAGGTGGAGGCCAAGTTCAAGTAAGTATTTCTGCGGGTCATGATGATTCTTCTGCACAAGTAGAAAGTGCGGTTGGTTGTGTTGCCTTTTGAGCAGAAGACCATTTCTCCTGTAGCATCCTGGAAAGCCCGGCAGCGGGTTTTGCCGGTTGAGATGCAGCCGCGTTAATCTGCTCGACGAATTCAAATGCAACGATGAGCATTGATGCCAGCCTGTGTCAGCTCCATCTATTTTCCGAATGAAGCAGAATTTGAAAGCAATTGGTAATAGAATTTTTATTTGGAAGGATATGTAAGGTAGGATGGCCTTGATTAGGAAGGTGATTGCTACCTCTATTAATAGAAACAGAAACCATTCACTTTGGTATAATGAAATGATGGGCATGTCCATTTTTGGGTTTCCGCCTTTTTCATATTTAAACTGCTTCCATCTCTTCCATACCTTGAAAGCATTTAAATCACAGACTTTACCCTACCCTTGATGATGTTGCTGCTATTAAATTGCTACCTCTATAAATCCTTGGAATGTTGGAATGAATGTCTTGTAATTGCTGGATCAAAAATGTCTGTGACCCGTGACCCTGTACTTTCCCTTTGCTGCCAATGCTGACGTTACACAGAAGACATCATTCAGAATTTTCCTGGATGTGTAACTAGTTCTAGTGTATAACCCCTGATAGTAACACCTGAGTAACTTAGTGAAGCAAAAACAAAAGGGTTTTGTGACAGGATTAGTTGAAGGGTTGCGTTGGACTCTCACCTGTTTCCGTGGGTATGTTTTGTAAGCATTTTATAAAATGGTTAAATCTGAGGTGGTGTTATTTCTTTCTGCTATAGTGCACTGTGTGTGGTAATGGATATGTGTTTTTTTAATACTGATTTTTTTATAGATAATTTTGTAAGGGCAGTTTGAGGTGTATTTAAAGAGACAAAAACCTTTAGTTTTCCTCCATGAATGACCTCTTTAGGGGCAGTGTGGAGAGGCCTTCGAAGAATGGGCCACAAATCTCACTCTTAAAGGTTAATGTGCTGTCTTAGAAATTGAGGTATAGGATTGGATTTAGGTGATTTTTAAAAGGTGCTCTTAAAAACATGCATGTTTTAAGTTTTATCTTATTCTTTTCCTCTAATGATAAAGCAACATTGTTAAAACCTTTTTGCCTCACTATGAGAACCTTTGACTTCATGCTTTGGTTATTTTAAGAAGAGAACTATATAAATTAAAATTTAAGCTAAATCAGAGGAGAGCAGTTCCAAATAGAATGATCTATGACATCATCATGTAGCAGATGATAGTGTAGTTGAGGCTTGAAGAGTATGGTGTAGGTGGAAGGGAAAATTATGCTCTATACTTGGTGGGTGGCAAGTTAAGATCAATCGTTTGGCTCAGAGAGCAATAAAATTGGATAAAGTTGGAAAGGTCAGTTGGGTCATTAGCTGCTGGGCTAAGAAGGTTACTCTTCATGTACCAAGAAGTCATTGGATGGTGTGTGACCGGATCAGTACTCAAATTTCTGTGCTGCTTAGGAATATTACAATATGACATTGGATGTGAGGTGTGATTAAAAAAGAACCAGAATTACCAGAGGAAAGGTCTCTGCAAGTGAAAGTGAAGGAGGTGAGCTCTAAAAAAAATCATGATCACTCATAAATTAGTGATTGGTATATTCGTTTCCTGAAACTGCCATAGCAAAGTGCCTTCGATGGAATGACTTAAACCGCAAACATTTATTTTCTCACAGTTACAAAGACAACCAATTTGAGATCAAGGCACTGGCAGGGCTGTTTCCTTCTGAAACCTCTCTTTTTGGCTTTAGGCCCCTGTGTCTTTGCATGGTCTCTGTGTGTCTGTGTCCTGATCTTCTTTTGTCAAAAGGACACCGGTCACATTGGATTAGGACTCGTGCTAATGACCTCATTTTAAGTTAATTATTTAAAGACCCTCTCTGATTCAGTTTCTAACACTTGGATAGAAGGGGCAAAAGAGAATAAAAAATGAGCTTAGCAGATCGGAAAGTTGGTGGAAGCCAGATTTTAGAGAGAGGTAAGTCTAGTTGTAGACCAGAAGCATCTCCCTACGGAAGCCCTGTCCAGCTGCCATGTCATTCTGCCTGGCGTTGCCCTCTGGAGAATGAGAGGCCACGTGGAGCATAAAATAAATGTCACGATGAGTTGCCTTTCTTTAAAACATGGACCTGTAGCTTAGACTTAGTTTTAACAAAACTTCAGTAACATCATTCTCTGTTATCTTTGCAAGATACTGTTTTTCATTAGATCCTATTCTTGGTCTTTGTACTCATCACCTGGGAGGCACAGAAGCTGAATCCTTGAAATTTAACGTTTTTGGAATTTCCCAATGCCTGGAAGTGGACTGTTATTCATCATAAGCCCGCAGACCATGTGGTGTCAGTCCACCTTCTGGAAAGAGGCGTTGGAGATGGATTTCAACCACGCGGGTGATCAAGCAAGCAAGTCTATGTATGGGGCCCAGAAAACTCTGGACAGAAAGTTCAGACAAGCGTGTCTATTTGGTAAATCTTGATGCATATTGTCACACATTGATACCAAGAGTAATAATGCCTGCCTGCTGAGGGCAATGGGAACTTTGTATTGGAACCCTCTCAGACTCTTGCTGATTCTGCTTTATTTTGTAGAATAAGCTCTCCCACTCTGAGTTTAATAGCTTTTAATGAGTTCTGTGGGTCCTTTTAGCAAAACTAGGGCGTGGTTTGGAAAACCCCTTAAAGTCCCAGGTGCCCTCAGGATTGAGAGTTGTCAGAGCGAGTTTGGGGTTACCCTCAGATTTGTGGTGTGGCCAGCTCCAGCACACACATCAGCTTTGACAGGCTGTAAAGAAATTTCAGCCTAACCTTCCAGAGTGACTTTCATCATAACTTTTATTCAGCTGCTGCCTGACAGGGTTGAGCTTCCTGGAACGTCATATATGGATTTGCAGTGAGTTCATTAACTTCACACCTAGGAAGTGATAGTGCTTTGGTGACAAGAAACGCTTAGCATTTGTGAAGGCACAGATGTCCCCAGTGGGACTGTGTGTCTCCTGTGAAGTTTGGCCATCTCACATCATCACAGCAGCTCCGGTCTTTTACAAGGCAGTATACTATGTTCTTCCCACTCACGGTGACAGGACTGATCTCAGCAGCCCCTGCTTGCACACCGACTCTGAAGAACTTTGAAGGACAATTTAGTTAATTTGATCTGACATTAGAATTTGTGTGGGTATGTCATGGTTCCTGCAAGTGGAAGCTCTTAAAATTGTAATTTTAAGCCCTGATTTGGCGGGGGTGGGGGTGGGGTGTATCACACAAAATCGTTATAAAGAGAAAGAAAACAGCATTTGAGGGTGCCCATGGAAAACACCACATCAGCGTTTCCTGCTCAGATAGCTGATGGTGGGATTGTTCTAGGATTGCTGAAATGTTAACTCACACTTCAGTCCCTCACCTATAGTTTTGGCAGTAAACCATTAGAACGCTTTAGATGTAATGGCTCTTTTTTTCTATTTGAGCAACACATCACTCAGAGTATTCCTGTGCGACACACCCTTGCCAGTTCTGAGTCTACAACAGTGGAGACAGAGGGGCCTTAGCAAGTGTGGAACTAGGCTTAGCCAGAGGAGAACTAGAGAAAGACAGAATGTTCAAATAAAGAGCTTTTTAAAAGTCCAAACTTAGTTCTACTGTGATGGGTTAATGGCATCTCTAATATCAAATTATTAAAAATACTATTTACCCTTTATTCCATTGGCAGTTAATTTGGAGAGAAGAATGTGTTATTTTCTTGCTTTTTTTCCACACTAGCTTTACATTTTTAGCTATAAAACCCAAATCACGGAGCAGATCCAGCCTTTTTTTAAACCTCCAGCTTTTATTCAAAATTGCAAAACGAAATTGTGAATCTTTTCCTTTGCCAGGCCACTCACTTTCACCAGCTTATTTTTATGTCCCCTTCATCACCCTTTGTTGTTACTAAGGACAGCAGCGCGCGGTGTTCTCTCCATGTATATGGTGCTAATGGAGTGTTTGAGCTAAGTTACTGAAAATTATGTTCGTGTTAATACTCATATTCTTCCTTTTAGGTAATTAATTAAACAAAATGTTACATAAAATAATGTTGCGTTGATAGTGCTTAGCACAAGGTAAATGCTTAATAAATACTAGAGTTTATCATTTTATCATCTATTCTGTGTGTTGTGATGATTATGTTCTGCCTAAGTTATGAAACCAGATGCCCTAGGAGAAATGTCTGTTTCCCAATAAAATCTGGGTGATGTCTAAGTCTCAAAAGGCGCATTGGAACGAGTTCTCACCCTTAGGGAAATCAGAGGACAGCGTGTGATGCACTCTGGATGGGACTGCGTGGGACGGGGAGCAACAGAGTGTCACTTTGACCCCTTTTCTTGACCGTCAGCTTCAGAATTCAATCTCTGGATAGACTGGAGCTAATGTGCCACACCTAGAGAAAAGGAAATGTTGTCACCTGTGTGCTGTGGGCACACTAATTATTTTTAAAATATAGAAGCAACTATCAACAACATGTAAGGCAAATAGCCAAGAAATATAAACTGTTTTAAAGGCACTGTAAGACTCATGAAGACTTTATACCATCAAGCAAATGAAAGCCATTTTAAGGACAATTGATAGCTCATCCCAAGGCTGTCATTTAGATTATGAAGTGAGAGTTTGCGTCTAGTTTCCAGAAAGGGGAATAAATATATATGAGGTGACATAGATCGGTTGAAGATATTTTTGATTGCTTTCATGAGAGGCACAACTGCTCAACATGGCTTCAGTTTCTTTGAAAGAAGCAGCCCTTGTAAAGGAGTATAATTCTGTGAAGTCGTGGATGAATACAGGGAATGCTCCTTTCCGGGCCAGACTTTAGAAGGGGTTTTCACTTTGATCCTTCAACGAGGTTGTTGAAACCCGACTTACAAATTTAGGCTCATGGAAGAAGCCTGGGTTATCCTTATAATGTATTAAAAGATTAGTTACCCCGTGGAAGTGTAGGTGATTGTGGAGTATTGAGGAATGCCAGGCGAAACCCTTCCAGATAAGATGGATTTGGTAAGTATTACTGTATTTTCAGAGGTTTTCTTCCATGTGGGATCCTTTAACTTTAAAATGTCCTTGCTTTGATTAGGGTTTCACTTTGACTGGCAATGCTGTTTAGTTTCCCTTTCCGGTGCGTGATTTCTTCCCATCCTCCAAATGAACTACGAATTTGAGGCTGACGCGCCAATGCTGTCAGCAGGTGTTTCTTGTGTTCTCTCTAATTACATGTGTGGATCATGGAGAGTTTGAGGCAGCAGTGTTTAAAGATCCTGCTTAATTGGCTGTAAAATAATTAAATAAGGTTTTGACTGGCAAATTTATAATTCTGCAAGATGTGTAGGCCAGTGCGCCTGAATGTCAATGTGCCTTCAATGTGGAAACAGTAGATTAATAGAACTAACTGTGCTACAGGTTCAGAGTTTACCCTGATGAATCATCTTAAAACGCGTCTAGAAGTTCGGCCACATAAATTTACGTTACTCGCCTTTCTGCTTAAACTTTTTAATTAAAACTTATTTTAAAAGTTTGGGCTGCTACTCGGTTTTACCGTGCATTTCTTTCCAGTTTCTCCAGAGTTAAGCTGTCAGATTCTCAGTGACTCCAGCTGCCTTATTGAATCACTTGCCTTATCAAAAGAATTGAAATTATGTACAGTTGCGCTTGTATTTGTGTCTGCAGCTGACAGGTACGCGGCACAGGGTCTCTTACACTTATCGATGTCTGCTTATAACCCACTTTAGCGGCGCGTGAATGGATCTGATACACCAAATGTACATGATAAATGTTTTATCTCTGATTCTCATTGATCAGTTTCTAAATGATCAAATGGTTTATCTCGGTAAGACACTAATTCACATTGATCAAATTCTAAATGACCACGTTGACTTGGTTTCTGCTGAACACAAATTGTATTAAAACAACATTACTTGAACATGCTGCCTTTTCTAATGCAGGAGTTATGTTACCAGCAGTTACATTAAAACTAGACTTATTGTATTATAAAGATGTCTCCTTCATAATGAAAAGTTTACACAAGAAGAAAAGAATGCAATATTACAGGAAGAGCAGGGCTTTAGACAAGGATTGGGGCTTTTACTCACTAATTAAATTCTGCATTTGTATTGGGCCTTTCTTTTCCCCTTTTTTTAATTTGAGGGGCTCTGAGTAGGAGACGGAGTAGCTGCACTAGTGATGTTTTACTCCCTGTGGTTGTTGGAGCCAAGTGACATCCTGATTATACAGTAAGAGGCTTAGTAATTGAAGAGACCAGTTCTAGATAAAGTAAATATTATCTCTATCCTTTGTGTGTAAACTGGTTACAGTTACCCTTTTAGAAGTCTGGAGTTTTTTGTTGTTTTGAGTTTTTTAAACCTCAGCTCAACTATGTCTGATTCCACTGTACTTCCTGTTTCCTCTAGAGTTTTTCCATGTCTTTCAATATTGATAAATGATGTTGATGAGCATAAGAATATATTTTGTATATGAAGCTTATGGCAAATACACATTTGCCTGAAGCATAGTCTTAGTTATTTAGAACACCCAGTTCCTCCTTCAGGTTATTTGTTACATATTTGACTCCTCTCTTCTGTAAAATGTAAATGTAACTGCCACTCTCTTTAGAGCATTCAAGCTGAGGGAGGCTTGAAAGTTAAAGAGAAAGTTGTCATTGGTCGCCATCTCAAAAAAATGTCTTTAGTAGTTGTTTTTATTTTCCGTTTGAAGACTGGTTGCTGTTTTAAGTATGTTCTAGATGGGGTAGCAATTTCTTCTGACCCAATCAGAGGCTAATGTGGTGAGGAGTCTCCTTGCTTTCAAGTTCTCAGTCTGTCTCAACCCCCACATGCTAGAGCTTTCCTCAGCAATATACTAATTTCAAGGAAAATGAAGCCTGCTTTGGAACACCCCAGTATTGACATTATTTCTATGCTACACACTAGAATTGATAATATTTCTAATGAAATCTTAGATGATCAGTGTTTCCCTCCCATGCCTTTTAAGACTGGAACCCTTCTAAGCAGATCTAATTGGTCATTTAGATTTTTTTCATTTGGGGGTTGACTGTGCACTCCGTTTACATTCACACCCCTTGGAAGTTAGGTGTCCATCTGCATCATTTCTCTACTTCACAGTTCCTCTCTGTGTTCCACTCAATCCAGAGATGTCTGTAGAAGTGGGCAGGGTGAGGTGGCAGAATTACCTGGAAGGTAGGGCTAACCCAGGCAGGGGGAGCGGTGTAAACCTTAGTTAATTTTGTTGTTTCACAACAAAGAACACAAACTACAGCTGTTGCATACACATGTGCAGTTGGTCGCAAGGTCCAGAGGGTTGCCACAGAAACGTCCTCACTTCAACCAGGCGTGTCGAGGAAATGCCAGTGATGACCCAGGCTGCTGCAGGTACTGCCAGATGCGCCACATGCTGTCGTAACTCCATGACCTAGAGTTCTCTTGCCTGTCCTAGCCGTGCAGTCAGGCTTTATTCAGGTCGTTCTGGGCATATTCTTTTCTTTAATATAACCTGTGCATGTGTTCACATGTAAGTGATCAAAACTAGTAGTGGTTCGGTCAGCTGCCTCTGAAGGAGTGCTGTCTATGTACATCTCAAGTTTCACATCTTGTGGGTAACCTATAGGAACAACTAAAATATAAATAAAGTGCTTCTTCATCCTCTCCCTTCCTTCCTACCCACTTGCTTTAATTCCCGCCTACACCTTTCCTTACAAATACAAGAAACAAAACCTAGTTTTGTTACAGCCCTTAGGTTTGTGGCCATGAACTCCTGAATTCATATCTGTTTCTTGTGAGATAACAAATCATTCTGTTTTCCCCTACAGGAACATTAGCATTGAACTCTCCTCCTTAATCAATATAAGCCATTAAGAATCTAGCCTAACCTACATGGTTATATGAAATATTAATTGTACACTTTCAGATGAATGAATATTCTGCCAGAATGATAGCTTCTTTCTTTCCTTGTATCATGATATTTTAAATGAGAACATTTGGGGTTTAAGGGTGCATGACATTTTGAAATTTGTTTATTGATCCTTGGTCATTTGAATAATTAAACACATAGTTTCCGAAAGTTATTTCTAACTGGAACGCCAACTTTTTTTTTTCCCTCCTGCTGATTACAGCTAGAGTTCATTTACTTTTTTAAAAGATCCAGTTGGAATAATGTCTTTGATTTTCCTTTGATGTTTTCAAAGATAAAAAAAATTATTTTGCTTTTTGAGTGCCACTCAGCCACAGGTAGAGAGCAGCGAAGCTTGTAGGAGGGCCAATTAGAGTTAATTACTGTCTGACTGACCCGCCACATTTTTAACTGTCCGGAAAGACTTGGAGGAGAGAGATCTTTAATACTATACTTGTGTCAGATTTATAAAATGAGCCGCCTTAAGTCTTGAGCATGGTTTAAAATTCTCTCAAAGACATTACCTGCATGTAAAAATGTAGCTCTCAGCGTGGTCCCTGCGAAGTTGTGGAGGCTCAGCCGAATTGTGGCCTCTGATTATGTTTTCTCACTCCACATTTGAGTAAGCCTGTTCCAAGGGCTATCGAACTTCCCTTCTCTCAACCAGACAATTAACTTATAGATGCATGTGTTTGCCCATTCACTTCCTACCTGGGGATAAAGTCAGTGTACTAAAATGAAACCAGAATTTTCAAGATAATTGTACTTCAACATGTATTCCCTCTGCTCATTTGAATGTTTAATTATCAAATCATCTCTCATGATTTCAGTCTTAGCAAGGATTCCTATTTCAGGCTCTTTTGATTTGTCTTAAGAAGTAAGCAAACAAAATAGAAAATTGATAAATTGATCCTTATCATTTACAACTCCTGCTCACATTAAGATAACATTTTTAAAATGGGCAAAAAAATTAGACTGACACTTTAAAGGAAGATAGAAAGATAGAAAAGTGGCCAAGTAGCTCATGAAAAGGACTAGTAACATCATTAGCTCTGAGGGAAGTGCAAATTAACATCATCAGAAGGTAAAAATACTGACAATAGTACTTGTCTGAAAGGATGTGGAAAAACGAATTGAGCTCCCAGGCTTTGCTGATGGGGCATAGAATGAAGCTTTGGAAAAAGTTTGGCGGTGTCCTATAATTTTAAATATGCACTTACTCTCTGACCCAGTAACTCCAGTCCTTGGTATTTACCCAAGATAAAATATACCCCTACACACAAAATGTGTACACATATATTTAGGACAGATTCGTTCATGGTTGGCAAATGCTATAAACAATGGCTTGCCATGAATGAGAAAATGGATAAACAAATTGTGGCAGAATCAGTCAGTAGACAACTAGTCAGCAGTTAAAAATAAAACAGCAAGCTATTGATACACAGATGAATCTCCGAAACATATTAAACAAAAAGAAGCCAGACACTAAACAATACTGTATGATTTCTTAAGAAACGCCAGCACAGGAAAATGAGTCTATAGGGATGTAAATCAGAAAGTGGTTGGTGAGGATGGAGGGGAACTCGAATGCAAAGGGAGACAAATCAACTTCCAGAGGCATTGACAATGTTTTGTTTTCAAAATGGTGGTTACATGGCTTTGTCCAATCTTTATTACAATATGAACCTGAGATTGATGCATTTTAAAAAAATGTTATTCTTAACACACCCTGCATTCACAGTTAATTTTGATTAGGAAAAAACATTGAAGTTAACGGGAATACTAACTTCTCACTGTAATTGGTCCTAGGTAAAATAAGTTCTTCACATTAATCACAGTGGTAAGAAACTTGTGGTTACAAATCCTACCCAGTATCCTGGTTTTTTCATTAGCATTTGAATCCCATATCTCATAGTCAAGACTGTTCATTCAGTGTGTTTCCTTGCTACAGAAAGACAAGTCAATCTTGCTTTAGTGTGTGTATTTCTTTTCTTAAGAATGAGTCCTTTCCCTCCCTTATTAAATTGCATTTGTCTATTGCACTTTTCCTCTAGACTTGATTAACCTCCACTCTTGAGGACCTGGTTCCATTCTGAGCTATTTCTGAGCAAGGGATTTCAAAGGCAGCATTTGTAAATGCTGCTCATACAGTAACACTGGGCCTTTTCACTCTGAATTCTCCGCAGCACTTTGTCCAGACTATGTACTGAGTCCTGCAAAGGGGCTTAAAAACTTGTGACTGCTCTTGTGACCTCTGTGTTGCAGTAGAAGCACCCCTGTCCCCATGCACGCACAGGTGTCCCCAGGCATGCGAGCCTCGAGCGGTGGCAATGCTGTCTCATCAGTGGCCACCAGTCAAATCACCACGTTCCCTCTGTGAGCGTGTTTGTCTAAACGCTGGTCCTCGACGGCGTGCTTGCAAATTGATAGATGTGCTCGTTAAGGAGTTGCTCTTGGCTCTGTTAAGCAGTCACCTTAGCTGCCGCTCCTGCGTGGAACTGGCAAGATGTGCCGCGCAGCGATGCATCTGGCTTGGTGCTGCGTTTCAAGGACTGCAGCCTACTTTTGCAGGGTCTAGAAACATGCTTTGTAGGGACCTCACAAGCACACAGAAGCCCGCCCTTTACCAGTTACAGTATGAACATGAGACAGACTGCTGTTATGTGGCGGGATTGTCTTTTTTCAATGTGCTGCCATTTGGCCTTTTTCTGTTCTTTGGTGCATCTGAGATGACACAAATACCCATTTACTTGTGAGACAGACCCCTCTGTGGAGACTTGGGCCCACCAGCCTGCCCCTGGCGTAGATGGCCACCAAGCTGCCGGCATTTAGCCTGTTGTACGATTGGGGTTTGGAAGGTAGCTTCCACCTGTTTCTGCTCTCAGGATGAAAAATGAATTGCCAATTACCGTAGACATGTTCAGACATGACGCTTCATATGGTCGGTGCTTGCTCAGCCTGCGTTCTGCTGGGCCCCCAACTATGAAACCATCAGTTCTGCAAAAGGGGTGTGTTGGCAAGAGGGGCGGAGGGAAGGGAACCATCCCTGGTCTGTTAGTGGTTTGCGTGTGTGCTGGTGCCAGCTATGGGGAGGGTCAGTGCCTCTCACCTGTGTCTCCCCAGAAGTGCTCGAGAACAAGACGAAGTGATCAGAGCCGGGTGCCAGGACATCATCACAGTCTCATTACTTTGCAAGCTGCACGCCCAGATGCTGCTGTTTTCCGCATCAGGCTTCAGTGATTTACATTCATAACACCTCCATTACCACTCATTTGGTTCTCCTCGGAATTAACCAGTTCTTGTCTCTCCGTGGGAGACTTTCTCCGACACAGATGACGCCCGGGGAAGAAGGCAAGAGTCCAACTGGGTGTGGGATACAGCCTGTTAGCCAACAAGAAGCAGGGATCCAATGTTCTGTCGCTGCTTGAAGTCATTTGTGGTTTGGCATGTGTTGGTTTGGTGCGGTTGGTATCGATTCGAGGGTATTTTGGAAGTCTTTGAATTTTGGATTCAGCCAGTAGACCAATTTCTTCAGCTCCCTGCCCTGGAGTTCTTTTCAGTCAATGGATTCTGGCATACTGTCTTTGTCCTCGTCTGTTCGGGTTCTTTGGGCAGGAGGAGCGCCATAATTTGAAAGGTACTGAGGTGCTAGTGTTGCTTTGAAGAATTTCATCCTCCTCAGTCCCAGCACAACCCTCCATAAAGGGTCTCGTTGATGCCCAGTGCTCTCTGGGCACTGGAAATATAGAAATGGGGTTGAGTCCCTGCCCTCAGAGGTCTTCAACTTGCTGAGATCATTAGCTTGACTGCAAAGATGTCAAAATCCAGTATAGGAATTCTAGCTCTGATGTGCGTTCGAGAAGCTTTGTTGAGTATTCAGTACCTTCCAGGTGGCTTTAAAAACTGGAAATACAGAGGTAAGAAGGTCGCATCCCTGCCCTCAGAACACTGGCAGTGCAAATGGGGAGACAGAGGAATACACAGTTGACTAGAATCTGCCGGAATAAAAGCTGCTGTAATACAATGCTGTGGCAACAGGGAGGGGCCTGGATCGCAGGAAGAGGTCACTGGTGTAGGCTGCAGCTCCTCTCCTTGAGATTTTCTTAGGCATGAGGGAGCGTGACTTTCTATGGAGAGAGACTCAAATGCTAGAAATGTTCAGAATGAGCATGGGGGCGGTGTGAAGGCACACCACACCATAAAGGAAGACCCAAGTCAATTCTGAAGGATTTAAAATGCCATGCGTGGAAGGCAGAGCGAACAGCGTGTGAGGGCTCCACCGAAAGTTCTAACTGCTTGCAAAGTTTCTTCGATCTGTCACGTATCCTGGTGCCATAATTGCTTTAGAACTATGCTTTTTTGAGTGTCTTATTGTTTCTAGAAGTCTTTTCTCAAATATACAAGGATAATATTTGATGCACATGTTTGTGTATATAACAATCAGAATTTGTTATATCACATTAATCACATGATAACACGTTCGTATATATTTTAGAACAGCATACTTTAGCCTATCATATTCATTGTTATGTTAGCAAAGTTCAGGGCCTTGAGAGAAAGGGACATGGGAAGATTAATTTTGAAAAGGTGGGAGGGGAGAGTTCAGGACAGGTTTGGTTCATGAGTTGCTGTCTGGGGAAATCTCAAGATATTAGGAGAGATAAACACCAAAATGCAGTACAGTGGTCCTCTTTTTAACACTGTCTTTGCAGTCCATGTTACAGGATTATTTCTTCACAGGCAATGGTATTATGATGAAAATCTCTCTGTCTGTCTCTCTCTGTCTCTCTCTCTCTCATCATCTTTTTGAATGGTATTCTAAGAATTTACATGGCTTTAAACGCTGCATGTTATTTATAAAGAATGTGTTAGAGGTAAATTGTATGTGGTTTATTCAGATATGTTCTCTCTAGATATGATTTTGGATTTATGTCTGTAGCTGTGATTGTATGCACCCAAGATGTATGAAATTAGCTCATAGATTGCTAGACCGCTTGAAGGTCCTTGGAGTAGGATTAAATGAAACCTTTTAAGTATCTTTCTTCTCATTGCATTTTGTGATCAACTTTTGCCTTTTGATATCCATCCTGAAGGGTTGGTGTAGTGAAGGGTATAAAACTGATGAGTATTATTGGATTTTTAGAAAACAATCAAAGTAGTATTTTCCTGAAGCCTTTTTGGTAACAAATGTCCTTTTGTCCGTTCTTTTTTCTTCCAGGTCAACCCCTTAAGGGTGAAGCATGTGAAAAATGGTTTGATAGTGATCCATTCATATTAACTCTCTCCAGAGAAAGTTAATAACCATCAAGTGGGGGTTTTATACAGAGAGAGAGAGAGAGAGAGAGAGAGAGAGAGAGAGAGATTATACTACATCTGTTTTGTATAATTTACATTTATAATGGCTATATACCTTAGTCTACATGTGACAATCCAGAGCATTCTTGTTGGCAGCTACGGTATTCACTAGCATTTATCTGCCCTAATTGATTGAGCTTGCCCCCTGCTGACAGGCACTCAGGTAATGTTTCATTGATGCTTTTTGATTTTCCTTGAACATTAAAAAAGAAAGACTGCCTCAAAACTCACCTGTACAATAACCTTAGAAACTGGTACTTTTGCTGGTAGACCATGAGATTTGAATTGTGACCAGTTCTTCTGTCTTTGTGACATTGGGCTACTCAATCTCTTGGGCTTCTTTTTGCTGTTGTAGGAAGTGAGACTTTGCAGGTGGTTTCTGAAGGTGATTCAATGATGCAGGCAATAGTCTAGGCAGGCAGTGAGCACGCAACTCTCTTCACGGTTCATTTCTGTGGGATCCGATAGGGCCAGGGTTGGCAGGACCAAGCTCTAGCTTTAGAGGTTTTATTATACCATGAATCTAAATCTGCCCTTCCAGGTTTCTTTGGGGGTTTTTTCTTAAAAAAAAAAAAAAAAAAAGCCCATTTGTGAAAATGTTCCTTTTTTTTTTTTTTTCCTTTGGCTTATGTAATTTAAAAATACTACATTTTGGCACAACCTTTGCAGTTTTTGCTACTAGTTTGTAATTCCCTAGAGGTGAATTGAAAAGATTAGTGGTAGAACTTTTTCCATTAACTCTGGGAAAAACTACAAAGCAAAAAATTGTACTTTGGCAGAAACGTCAATCCATACCTCCTTTGGAACATTTGGAAACTGAAGCACTGAGTAGCTGATTTAATACGAGGATTGAAACCAAAATGTATACACATCTTCACTTTTTCTGACTGATGACAAGACAAATGAAAAATACACTCTCAGAACCCGATGAGGCAAAGAATATAGAATTGTTGCTCCAGAGAGTGCATTAAGGCCAGATCTTTAAAAGATGTGAGTGCTGTAAGCTTTTGGCCACGTTCTTTAGAAAGCTGATCCATTCCATTCTTACTAATGATATGTCTGTCTGTACTTTGTGCCATGAAATTCCACATTTGTATGATACAGTATCTGAGACGTAGATTTAAGAAAAGTAAAATGTATAATATGTCACAGATTTTCCATCTCATCTACCAGAAAATATTCTCTACTTTCTCTTATTTCTGGTTCTTGGCCTTTCTTATTTTTAAAATCTTAGGAGGACTTCTCTAAATTTTCTTATTCCATAATGTCAATATAGCTAGGATGAAATAGTAAATATCCGTACAAATAAAATTTTTGCTGTGTACAGTCTTTATAGATATCCTTTACATAGAGCAATAGACTTGTTCTAGCAAGTGCCTTCTCTTTCCCTCCCTTTTCCTCTCTCTCCCACACCACCTTAGCTTTTTTAGACACAGCGATGTTATATAGGAACTAAATGAGATCCATTCCAGTTCTTGCACATCCCAGCAGTCAATAGTCAGCTAATTATTATACTCATCAATAGTTCGAGTTTCTGTAGAGTGAATTTTGTGTGTCTTTAAAAATTGATGCCCATCATATAATCCAATATATATTTCCCTTGAGGATAATCTCTGGACATAGTAAAGTGCATTTGAGAATATACCGTGCCTCTAAAAACATTTGTTTAAAGACAAATGTTTTCTGTCAAATCATTAACCAGCAGCACAGCGCTGCTCACAATAATAATTATTTTAACATTCTAGCAAGTATGTAATTTAGTTAGGAACGCTTATCGGAAACTGTGCTTGGGTGGATGCCGCTGTTGTTTATGGTGTAATTCTCATCTAATAACTTGTCATACCTTTAGAATGTTTATCGCAGTTTGAGATTGTAGGTAATTATAGGCTGGTAGACTAACAAACAAGCAAAATTTTTCTTAAAACTTGTTCTGAAGTCACTTGGTATTTTGACCAGAATTTTCATAAGAAAAAAGACCAGACACTTGTGGTGAAGGGTCTAGGTTAGTCCTCAAAAGCCTACTTGACCCCTGTATGTGTGTAATTAAGAATGCAAGACTGGAGGGAGAAGAAGGGAAGGTAAAAGAAAAAAATAGCGTACATTTTATACACACAGAGTGTGTCTGTGTGTGTTTAAACCACATTCTGAATTTTCAAAATTTTGATAACTTTATCACAGGTATAACCTTGTTTCTGTTAAAAAATGTAGGTCTTACAAAGAGAGTGAAAAGAGAAACCTTGGAAAGAAGAGTCTCTCCCTAGCTCCCTGTCCCTTCAGTACCTTCAAACATATTTTTTTTAAGCAGTGAATGGAATTCAGTTTTTGCATGAAGTCTTAGTGGAATCCTAACACTTGGAACTGATAATATGCTAGTTTATGAATGTAACTCTAGCTTACCTGCTTATTTACAACCTTTGCTTATTACCCAGAGAGCAATGAAGCTTATTTTCATGAATACATTTTAAAATTAGGGGCCAGGGATGGTGGCTACAGCTCTCAATCTGCCTCTGAGCCCACATTTATTTATTTGGTTGCAGTGCTCTGATAGTCTTGTCTTGATTTGCAGTGATAAGTAGTGCTTTTTATTTTTGTAGCTTGCCAAGATGCTCATCCATCAGTCTGATCCATACGATTAAAAGTAAAGTAAGTTTCTGCTTCCAAGCTGAATAATTGACAGTATCTAATAAATCATAATATAGAAGTTGGAACAAACACCCAAAACTTGCAATATTAAAGTGCAGTTTGAAAATAACCTCTGACACCCCCTTATCCTCATCTTTTGCCATCCTTTCGAGGCTTCAGAGTTCATTCTTCAGAGAGAACACCCCTCCCACCTCAGCTACCATCACCATTTGTCCTCTGAGTAACCTCACCTGATTGTCAAACTCTGTCTCAAACTGTCTCCGAAATCTTCCTTGACACTCCTTTCTCTCTCCTCCCCAACAGGCACCAGTCACTCTGTTCGTACAAGCCCTTTTTACAACCCAGTTGTTTCATACTTGCTTTGCACCCCATTCCCCTTCAAAAGTGAAGCCCCTCAAACTTTGAATTCTGTCTTAGGCAACATTATAGCAGTAGTACTCTTAACAGGTGTCCGGAGTCCCATCAAAATTGACATTTATTAAATTGGATTGAACTTTTTTTTTTTTTTTTTTAAGGAAAGGTGCCAGCAGGAATGAAGGCAAGTAGAGGCAGGCAGAGAGAGAGGAGGAAGAAGCACTTTATTCACTTATTCATTTCACTGTTCCCGCCAAACCTGGGATGCAAACCCAGGACCTGGAGCTTTGTCTGGACTGTGCCCAGTTTCTACCCTCAAAAGGTATTTACTCAAGAAAGGGACTTTGCATTTATAGTAGAGGAGACCGTTTTCTAAAAAGCTAAGAGAGAAGTACAGATTCTTCAGGAGTTTCAAAGACATGGTGCCATACTTGTCGATCAGTTACAGTTTGCTAATCTCATCCCCAGTTGACATGAAACTACCTTGAGGGCAGGAATCGCATGTTAGTGTCCCAGCAGATCTCTGCCAGCCCCTAGCACATACACAGCACAGAGTATAATTGCTTGCTGACATAAATTCATTCAGCAAACTAGGGGACTGTGGCTCTGTGACATCTCTGTGTCTAGCCTTAATGGTTTGATTTATCTAACTGTTGATGGTCTTCATTACAGGCTATTAAAACAGGGCTGATACTTGTCGGACATTTGCTAATTGCCAGAGTTCATCTCCACTAGATGCTGGAGAGAAAGTGAGCCTTCCATCTCCAGGGTCAATAGGGTAGTTAAGACCATACCAGAATTCAAAATATGTCGGAACATTGCTTATTACATTATTGTTCATCATTATTGGGGAATGCCTTCCATTCTGATTTATCCTATAATGTTAATTTTTGTTAAGGAAGGATTATTGATACTTGAAAACTTCTTGACCTTTGCCAGTTTCTGAGGACTATTTTTTCACTTCTGTAAATGGAGACATCTGTATATAGTGTTTTTCAAAATAAGAGTACGTCTCATTAATATTTTCTGGTTGAACTGGGGTACATGGTGCCTTCAAATCAGGTAACTCTTGACCAAGAAAGCTCATTCAGTACTTCATAGTAAGTTATCTCCTTAGGAAAGCTGACTTCACTTGCTTTCCCTAAGAGGTCTCTCTTGTCCAGTACAGGCATCTGTGTTAAGCTTGGTTATAGGCATTTTTTGGAACCAAGGCATAGAGGAGGAAACTCATATACTTTCAGAAAAGGATCAGAAAGCCATTCCTTTTTCTGGCTCAATTAAAACTATACAGAAGTCCCATTATCTGGCAGTCACTGCCCCGCACACATTATTCGCGGCCCCACGGTAACGTGAAGCGGGCTGGCCACATCATGGACACATTTATGAAGATTGATGACAGCTCAGGCCCAGTGCTCACTTGTATTGTCAGGCAGGCTGTACAAGAAGCTGTCTGGTATTGGCTTTCGCCTTGATTTACGGAAAGGTTGCCCCGAGAAGAAGATATCACATAAAACAGCATTGCTGGCAGCAGTGCTGTTAGAAGCAGTTGTAAGTATAGCAAATAATAACTCGCTCTAATTAGGTTCATTATCCTTTCTTGCTGCTTCTGTGCTGTTGATGGGGTGGGGCCCTCTTAGCAATGTAGTATCTTCCCAGAGGAATGAGTCCCTCGCTCGCTTTTGCTTGGATTAGCAGGTTTCTCCAAAGGTTTCCTCTTAACGGTAGCAAGCAGTATGAGGCTGGTGTCTAAGAAGGAGTCATTAAGCAGTAGACTTGATGGCTCCGTTATCCCACAGTGACAGAATTAAGTAATTACCTATTGGTTTTTCTTCAGGGCGCACGTGCGTGCTCGCGCTCCCACACAAACTCCACAGAGGGAAGGACTCTGGCTCCTGAATATCTGCAGTAGCTCCAAGGAGTAGCAGGTGGCTCCTCTGCAAAATGGCACCTATCACTTCTTGCTCAATAGGACTTTTGTCCCTAAGGAGAATAGTCATTACTTTGCCTCATTTTAATACTTTCAATGCACTTTGGTTTGGTGGAGTGTCTTTTATGCAGTAGGAACTTTCTTCCCTTTGAAATCTTTGTTTGGAGACTCTGGTTCCAGTGTGTCTTAATATGCAAGAAAGGCAGCTGTGTTTTCCTTTAAGCAAATATAATTGGGGGGAAAAGGAGCCTCTGTTTGTCCCGTGGACAAATACATTGTGGGTAATGAAAAAAAAACTTTGAGACCCCATAAACATTTCATATCTTTTCAAATCTCTGAAGCAGACGAGTATTGCCCTTTATGTAGCAGCCAGCATTTTCTTTACAGCTGGCAGCTGTGAGAGCACGGGACACACACATGCCTAGAGGAGCTGTCACCTCTGGGGAAGAGACAGATGCCATGCGTGTCTCTGGCTTGTGTCTGGTGTGGGGGCCATCACTGAACCTACCTCCCTTTTGATACTTCAGATTCTTTGGAAACTTGGAAACGCCCTTTATCAAATAAATCCTGGCGTGGTTTTGCCTTTCTCTGATGCCTGTTGACTTAATTATCTAGGCGGGGACATCTCTGTGCGAATGTGGGAGACCATCCTTTCAAGTGGTAGAAGGAAGGCGTGCTGGCAAACTCTTAGAAGAATTAGCCCTCGGAGCAGATGTGGCACTGGCCCAAGCAGGTTGTATCTAACACCTTCTTTTAGTCTGGAAGCCTTTTCTACCTGGAATGGCTGGAGGCGATCCGGCAGGCCCCTGCCATAAAGCCGAAAGCCCAGCTGGGAAGGAGCACATTTGGCCCACATCGGCAGGCAGCAAGATGGTGCTGGAAGTTCCACTCTCTGAGGGGGGCAGCCAAGTGGTGAAGGTTGGCTGCAAGATGATGTCATTAAGGGCTTTCTGGAGAGAGAGTGCAATTAAACACGAAGCCAAATGAACGAGTGTTAATATATGGGGAAGATGCTCCTTAAGTGTTCATGCGGGCATCTAGTGACGGTCATGAAGCTCCCTGTTAAAACAGACTTTCAAAGAGGTAAATGCTGAATCTGAACCTCCAGTCAGCTTTAAAGCCACGTTCAGTTAAGATCAAGGCTTAAGCATTAATTGGGGCTACTCTCCTTACCCGTCCCCCCGCCCCCACAGTCCTCTATCCCCACCTTTTTCCTCCATAAAATAAAGAGACTCCTAAGCACTTCTTGAACCTGGGCAAAGGTGAATGCAAGGACAGAAGCACACTTGGTTCCAGACACCAGCTCCCACTGACTGAAGAGGCCTCCCTGTTGCCTTATGGGAAGGATTCTGAGGCTCTGACAGGCTCGGTCTGGAATGTCACGATTGATTAGTGATGTCTGTCCCTGGCATGAGCGTTGAGGGATAGCGTTTTCTTTCTCTTACTACCCTTGCTTTGGGAACAGAAATCACTGTTTTCTCCCCAACTGACAGCGTCTGAACCAGAAACAGGAAGTATGGGAGGAGGTTGGGGAGGAAAGAGGAGAAGAGAAGTGAAGGTTTGCAGGCTTTCTTGTGCAATTTCAGTGTCTTTTCTGTGTTCTCCTACCAGCAGGGTTGGTGACACGAAATATCTGAAACAGCACTCTTTATTTTGATACCTCTTGTCCTGATATGGCTCCTAGTTGGAGAGCCCATTTCTTTGCCCTTAATTCAGGTGGTTCTGACTGATATTTCCAGGGGACCTAAACCATAATCAGAATAAAAGCAACTGTTGGTAAAATGTCCTTAATAGACAGCCATGTCTGCCATTTTCTTTGTAATGAGTAAGAGAATATATTAACATTCCACTTTGATTAGCACTTGTAGTACATGTAAAGAAATTAACCTTAAGTGCTTTTCTGAAATAGACTCTCAGGGGCGGAAACCTTAGTTTGCAAGTATTGAAACAAGACTTCCCGTCACATGACCTCCCTGAACAGGAGGAGTGGTAAAGCTTCCATCTGCCGAGCCGTTCTTCCTACAGTCTAAATATTGGTGCTTGGAGCTAATCCTGGAGATCTGAAAGTGCTAAATTTGATGATACTTGGTAGAAATTACAATTATGATTAATAGCGTGTTGAAAATGTTTAATAAAAGTTTTATGTCATTATGTGTAGTTGTGGTTAAAAAAAAAATTATCCTTAATTTATTCAATTTAAATAAGCCAACAAGTTATTCAGATCTCAACCTGAAGCTACAATCCCAGCAGTACTTAAGATCTTCCTCTTCTAAAACTCGTCGGTCCTAAATCGTAATTCCAGTTGCTGGCCGTAATCAGCTAGTTTTTTGAGTTTACATTAATCACATTAGACAGGTAAGCCCAAAGTTTGTATTCCATTGATCTGCTAGATTGCCACAGCCATAAATATACCTCTTAGCATGACATGCTATAGCAAAACCCCCGAATTTTACAAGCCATTTGCAAAAGAGGTTGGTCGTGTGCAATTCACTCCTGAGCAGTAATCAATCCACGAAGGTCTGTTGTGGTTTTATTATGTGAGGGGCTCCAAGTTGTCACTTACCTTTCACAAGGCTACCTATTCTGGCCCGGGAAAGACCATCTTTAATTCCCCTCTGGGTCCCCTTCTTTTCCCCGACCCAACTTATGGACTGGCAGCAGGGCCCTTAGAGTCAATGCTCTCATTGCCCATCTGTTTCAAACCACTGGAAATGACGTCATCATTGGGCCTCGCCTGTGTCTCTGTTTCTGAATGTCCTCTGGTGGTTAAAGTTTTTGAGGGTGGAGCAGGGGGAACAGACCTCACAGCGTGACTAAACTGAACTGTTATTTGACATTTTTAATGAACACTGGCACTTCGGGGCCTCCTGCTGAGGACTGCCAGCTTGACTTTACAAAATGACATTCATGACACTAAAGATAGAGAAATTCACTGAACGAGGTTGAAAACCAGTGTCTGGCCTCTGAATACTGGTTTAATGGTAATAAACCTAAACCATGTGGTGTCGATTAATCCTGAAATGTTCCACTTGTCTAAGACAAGGTTTGGCTTCAGTTAAAGCCTTTTGCCATCAGTTCCGCAGAGTTCCTTCCCACTGCCGGGTCACAGGAGCTGCCCCACCACCAGGGGCGGGCGAAGCTGGGCCAAGTGTAATTGCTTCAGATGCAGGCCCACTTGTTCCCATGCAGTACTGCTGTTGCCGCTGAGAACGCGACGGAAGAAAAGATAGAGATTTGTGTTCATATGCCCCATGCTGGAGGTGTGGTCTTCACAGAAGGTGCTGCATTTTAATCCCTTTATGAAGAAAAGCAATTTCAGCCTTCTCGTGGGCATTTTCAAGTTACTGAACCAACTCTCACGTGGATTGTCTTCGGAACCTTGGTTCTAAGTTGACGGTTTGAAAGTCGAACCCCATTTTCTGTGATAACTAGTAGCTAGGTTTCAAGAATACCCTACCAAAGTGTCTTGATAATAATTAAAACAACAGCTGCTAATGTTTTTTAAAAAATGTTTAAGAGGAAGGCGGGCAAGCAGGAAGAGAGAAGAAGAAGCATTTTTATTTATTTGTTCATTTTTGGTTGTCTCGCCCCCTAGCCGGCCCCAGGTCATGAACCCAGGTCCTTGGGCTTTACGTGGTCTGTGCCTCAGCCACTGGCTTAGTGCCTGAGCTCCCAGTTGCACCCAATTTATTAAAAGTTTACTATGTTATAGGCATCGTGTTAAGAGCTTAATCATTATCTTATTAATATTTACAACAATTTTCAACAGTGAATTTGATGGCAAAATTGTGTCTTAGAGAGATTAAGCAACTTGTCTAAGCTTTCATAGCTGTAAAAGTAAAGTTTCACTTGCACATGTATATTAGATGCCAGGTCCTATGCTAGCCAATATAATACATGGCTTAAATATAAGCAATGACTATTATAGAACCTAACTTTGGTCAGGCTGCATTATTGGAACTCTCATTCTTCTAGATTCCAGCTTGAATGTTGGGAACATTTTTCTCCCCAGAGTCATTTGGCCGCCTTCCTTACAAGCCAACTTTATACACACACACATACACACACTCACTCACTCACTCACTCTCACTCTTACAGAGTGGCAATGAGGAGCAGAGATGTCGCAACCTGTAGTGTTGGGAAGATGCTGTTCCAGGCACTGGGAAAACCATGATAGACCAAACACACATGGGCCCTGCCCACTTGGAGCTTAAAGTCCAATGGGACGAATGGCTGTTCACCCCATTATGTTTATACACAGTACTGTCAGAAATCATCTATCAGAGCATGAATCGTGGGAATTGTAAGGATCAGAGACAACCTCTCTTTAGGCTAAGATCCAAAGGGTAAAATAGGTGTTCAAGGGAAGTGGAGAGAACGCAGCAAGACTAACGTGTTAAGACCTAGAGTAAGAGCCGAGCTCCCGTGAGGTTCTGAGTGGAAGCCTGTGGGAAAGCGTAGTGGAGAGAGATGAGGCTGGGGATGGAGGCAGGGGCTACATCTTGCAGAACTTAGTAGGTGGTAATTCATATTCTGAATTTCATCCCAAAAGCAAAAGGAGATCTTTGAAGGGGTAGGGCTGTAACCTAGAGACTGCTGAGGACTATTCAAGGTGGTTTTGTGGTGCTGGACTAGGAGAATGACAGTGAAGATGGGGAGAACTCTGTCTTAGAGGGTTAATTGGCAGGACTTGCTGATAGACTGATGGGAATGAGAGAAATGTAAAAACGTGGTAGGTGGGATTTAGTGTCTATTTGAATTTATGGTGATTCGAGTTTCCCTAGTTCTGTGATTTTTTTTTTTTTTTTTTCCCTCCAAAAACACACACAACGAGATAGCTGTATTGAGGGATTGTGCGTAGCAGTTTAGAGTCATACTACCGGGTTGGAACCCTTAAGAAGATGTAAAACTAATGGAGCTCGGCATGGTAAATCCAATCCAGGACACAAATTGAGAGATGCAGTAATACATCATTACCCCTTTATATAGGAATCATTGAGAGTTTTAGCCTCCGAAATACTTATGTATTTCGGCACATTATAGTCATTGGGACAATTTGTGTGGGAGATTGTTGTTTTCTGTTTCATAGTTCGTCTTGTTCATTTCTGTCTTAGCTGTAGCTCGAATGTTAAGCCAATTTGATAAATCTTGCCTGTCCTCTTAAAAATGCTTGCATCCATTTGTGTAACACAAGGGATTGAGTTTACATGATGTGTTGTATTTGAATGCCTTTTTATGCCATCTGATACTGAATACTTTAGTTAGAACAACCACCAAAAGAAGGAACATGTTAGAATGTTTTCAAGTACCGAGTAGTTGTGTGGATATTCCATACATGCAGTTCAGTGTGATTACCTGCACCAATACACTTCATTTTTATTAGCTGTGAAATGTTTTGGAGGTATGTTTTCTTCTAATTCTTATTTTTTATGTATGGGTATTAAATAGAGAAATAATCAGCTACTTGGATTTATAATGTACTTGTCTTCCAGAAATGCATAGTGTTACCCTGCGTGACTAGTTGTACCTAATGCTAGAAATGAAACAGATGAGTTTACTACTCACTTCCAAGTTTTTTTTTCTCCCTACCATTTAAAAGTTTCCATTTCCCAAATACAACGAACCTCTCTTCTCATTTTCAGGGAATCAAAAGGTTAATATTTATTAGACTAATTATGAGAGGCGCAACGTGTACTGGGTACAAAATTATGTTGTTTGGGCATTTTTTGAAAAAACTTCTCTGTTCAAACCCTTTGACATGAAATTAGTTCTATGGAAACTTTGGACCGTGGTAGATTGTGCCCTTACAGGTCAAGAATAAAATTCAGCCAGAAAATAATTTTATACTCTAACTGGGAAGTGGACTTTAGAAATACATGTTTGTGGGCTCTCTGGCGGTTACAGTTTCTTATTAGATTGTTTGAAATAACCTTGCAGATGTCACCCTCTGTCCTTCACTTTGTGACCAGAATAGGTCAACAGTACTTTAGTAAAAGTGTCTGTGTGTCCCTTTTTCCCCCAATATCATGAGTAGTAGCTTGCAAGGGGGCATCGGTGAGAAACATATTTTTGGAGTAAATTTGGAGAGGGAGAAGGAAGAATCCTCCCTGGGATGTCTAGGAAAGATAGACATTATGCAGGGAATGTGTTTTGTAGAATCCATGTTGACGAGCTTCAAAAGGAGGCCTGGGAGAACAGGAGACTATTTGGAGACTAATAATGAATAGTCATCTATGCATGAATTTAGCTTGGCCTCTGGTAACGGTCGAGTGTGGGGCAGAACTGGGCATAGGTTGAAAGTGAAAGACTTTTCAAAGAAAGAGCTAACCATCTCACCAACTTCTTGGATATAAAATATTAAATAAAAGCAAAAGAGCCAAATTTCACTGCATGGTGATCCACTAACAGTATTACTATTGGTGGAAAATGGGAGGAAATCTAAAATGGATAAGAAAATGGACATCAAATAAGTTGAACATACCCAGTTGAAGCTTTGTTTAGAGGTCTTAGAATATAAAGGCACCATCAGATCCAGGCCCTGGTTTTAGGATAACATTCTTTGTGTGTTTTGTAAAGAAGAAATGGAGCCCAGTGACACTTAAGATCATAGCTGATGGAGAGTAAGTAGAAAACCCATCCAGTCACACACAGCAATAGAAGACCGCCCTTCCAGGCAAGAGTAACTCTGCCAGAAACAGAACTGCACAGCAGCTTTGGAAATGAATCAACTTAGAGAGGGGGTGTTGGAGAGGGCAGTGGAAAAGAAAGAGAAAGGACCAGCCTCTCTGACAGACAAGAATGTCATGGATGGAGAAAGCTCCCAGGCTTTCAAACACAGACTATATATGTGTGTTGTACATGAATATACATATATAGTATATGGCATTGTAATTTTTAAAGTTCTTTTCAATGATCGAAAAGTTAAATAATCACATGCAAAAGTAAATCTTAACTCTTAGTCTAAGCCATTACCAATTATGTATCTTTTTCAGATTTATTTTATGCATATACCAGCATATACAGGTTATAATTTTAGATTGAACTTGATTACATCATGAATTTATACAGAATCATAATTATAATTGACCAACATCCATAAATTCCTGTTTAAACTCAAATAGTTCTTAGGTTAAACTTCCTCCATTTTTCAATAACCATTAATTCCGCTGTACATCTGCTCTGTAGACCGAGATGACGGGTCTCAAACTGCAAATACACTTTCCCCCAGTGTCACTAAAAGAAATAAATTCTCAATTCTTACAGTTAGGGGAGCGAGACACATTCCTTCCTGGGTATATCTGGCATTTGGATCTTGCTTTCAAAATGTAGTGGAGAAAAGAGTATCACCTAAAGTAATGTAACATGCTTTCTCGCTACAGACTTCAAATGTGGTTTTAACCTAGTTTTTTTATGATGTGTCACAGTTCTCATTGAGGTATGTGACAGTTTTGAAACTTTTTAAATTAAGCTGTTCTTGACTTATCTTAGTATTAAAAGCACTCTCAAATTTGAACACAGCAGGGAAGCGGGGTGGTACCAGAATATTTTTATGCTTCAGTGACTCAATTGAATTTCATCAAACTTCAAACCCACCAAAGTCACCCCTTATAGGAGAAGGGGCATAAAGCATTTATCCCAGAGGGTAATTCTTTTTGAAAAGTTATAAGCACCTAAAAGTAGGAGCTTGTCATGAATGCATGTACTCAACTGTATTTCTCCATAGACTGCTGGTACCATAGCATTCACCTGGAAGGTTCCATGAGTCTGTGCTGTGGTAATGCTTAGATCTGAGATAATAAGACCTAGAAAATATTTCTTCTACTTTAGACAAATTATAATTGGGAGGCTGTATTTGCTGCTCACATAAATTTGCTTGGAAGGTCTTAGGTTCATGGCAAGTGTCCTGTGTCAGGAGACCTGCTCAATTGCCAGGACTGATGGCCTGACCCCTTGGCTGTATAGGCAACAACTGACATTGACACTGTCCAGGGCTTTCTCTCTGAACTTGAGGACTTTCTGCGGGAAGAACAGGTCAAGGGGAGTGTGTTCCTTTCTATAATCTGGAATTAGAGTAGTATTTGGAAACATGCCACCATTTGCTACCACCCCACAGCCTATAACTTAAAATCCCCTCTATTCGTTGTCCTTCCCTGGGCGCTGGTTCAGGTTCTCAGCCAGTCCCTTTGCTTCCTCATCACCTGAACTAATGTGGCCCATAGTATCTCTCCTTTGCCCTCAGGATTCCCCTCTAATTCTGGTAGAGTTTGTTTCCCTGTCTCTTTCTGCTTACCCCATCTTGTCCCAGTTCCTCCTCCTCTCTCCCTCTGCCTCCAGATCTGGTCATTGAATCCTGACCACATTATCCAGTTTTCTCTTGTTTGGTCATATCCAGTAATAAATCAGTAGGGTAGTTACAAACAAGTATTCCTAAACAAGGAAAATGATAAAGACTGAAGAGTAATGTTGGTACCAATTGAAAGTGATCAGCACTTCTACCGAGACTTAGCCACTGGGAGCTTGTCTTCACGTTGTTTATTATTGGTAGGTCTGAAACTGTGCTTCCAGCTGATTATTTCCTTGTGGATTACCCAGTTGACTCAAAGAATTTATAAACTTGTTATTACACACAGCTACTTCCACCTCTCCAAACCCAGCCTGTGTTATCAAGTGTCATGAACACAAACACTAAAGCTTTTCTCAGAGGGAAAGCAGAGGAGTTTAGAAGGTTTGGAGTTCGCAGTTTATGGGGATCTTCCTGTCCCCGAGGTAAAGGAAGTCTGTCCTGTCTGACTCTGAGTCTGCTGCTAAGTCCAGTACGCTGGACAGATCGTGCTGCCGGGTTGAAACTTACTGCAAGAAAAACCTGAGGCCAGCTCGCCTCCTCCTGCTCAAGCGTGATAGATGTCCTTTTGTCTGGAAGATGATACTCAGGTTCCATCATATCCTGAACCAGGTCTCTGGCACTGTGCTTACAACTGTTTCACCTCTCGATGTCATTCTAAGTCTTTGGGTGCGCCTCTGATTCCCCCGCCCCCACTAGACTAGAAGCCAGCTGAAGGCAAGGATCACTCTTAGTCAGCACCTGTCCTAGCAGATGGCATGTGATGAGTGATTCAAAGTGCCTGTGGCTTAATGATGCTTGTTGTCGGAGTAACTGAATGGATTAAAGGAGGAAGGAGCCAGTCAACCCCTAAAATATTCCGTCCTTAGACCAATTTTTGTGACCATTCCAAAGTAACAAGATACAGGAAATGGAAATAACACATAAAGCCTGGGGCGCCAGGGGATATGCTGTAACTTTTCATTTGTGTCCATGCAAATTCAATATAGAGACACTTTTTTTAAGTTGTTTTTTCTTTTTTTAAAGGAAAGGTGCAGACAGGAATAAATCCGGGACTCGAACCCAGGGGTATGTGGCTTGTGCCTTCAGAGATGACTTACCTAACCACTGCTCTACCAGGGCCTGGAGCCATTTAAAGTATAAGAAATCCAAGGCAGATACATTACATTTACTCAAAATACACATTTTCTGAGTTTTCTAAACAGTTAACTGTCCAAAATCAGATGGAAGTAAATGCTGTGCTTTCTTTAATAGTAATAAAAATAATTCTTTTCTTGATCTTGAAGCATTACTGATATATTTCAAATAACAATAATTTGTTCTGTGTTTGCATCAATTTGTCTCATTTATACATTGATGTATCCATTGGAGAGTCCAGTTTCATATTTGGCAGTGGACATCTCATTCCATGGCTTACAGGTCTTTTGAAAGGACAAAGATTATTTCCCCAGGTATATACTTTCTTATAACCAATGACCACTTCTATGAACTGTTTTTTATTTTGTTCCTATATGCATAGCAGGAGGCGATGTTTTTTTCTACTCAGGATACTTCATAGGAACTGCTCTCTCTCCGGCATTGCTAAAGCAGAGAGCTGCTTTATTAACCCACTAGCTCCAGTTTTTATTACAGCGTTACGACTTGACATTTCTCAAGCAATAACAATATTCTAATAATCATTAAGAAAGAAAGGGAGAGGTGGAAGAATGCCTATACGTCTCTAAATGAAGGCTCACCAGACTAATGTCTCCATGTTAGCTGTAAAGACTGCCTAATGGGCTTGATGAAATAACATCTCCTGAGTATGTGGTAAGCACATGTGACCTGGAAGCTGATTTGGGACCCATTCAGGTTGTTAATGTTGACATCATTATATTCTGTGTCCCCACACCACTCTACATGATGATTGTTCTTATTTCAGATATTGACATGAGAATTAATTGAGCTCCCTCTTTAGAGATACAAGCCTCGCAGCACATAGCCCAAATATGGCAAGGTAACCATGATAGAGTAAAAAGTAAAAATTAGCCAAGTGATTGGTTTCTATTTTTGTTTTTCTGCCTTTGACCAGATGCCTGACTTTACAACTGAATACATTTTCTTGTCAAAGACAATATTGCTTAGAGAAATGTACTGGGAAAAAATTTTGATGAACTTGCATTTAGCCTCTTTAGGTCACCAAATTTTTAAAAAATTGTTTATAAAACAAAACAGGTCTTGGGAAACAGCAGAAGATGGCCTCGTGTTTCAGAGTCCAGACCCTCGATAGGAAGTAAGAGTTAACTCGCCCTTCAGTGCTTGTGGGCCCAGGGCACAGGCTCCTCCCGGTCCTGGTGAGGTGGGCAAGGTGCCCTGGAGGTTCTCTGAAGAGCAGAGGAAGAGCTGCCTCTTGGGAAAAGGAAGCAGACATCAGGGAGGCCCACGCGCCACCATCCGCTGAGCCCAGAAGACAGAGCCCACTAACCCTGGCCATCTTGCATGGGCACCATTTACCAAGCTCCTACTTGCTCCTAGGCTAGCCTAGTGCCCCGTCGTTCCTAAGTATCCAGTGATACTGGAAAAGAAGAAAAGCCTATTGCAGAATTGGAAAGGTTTCATTCACTTTATATCCTGGTGTGTTTGTGCTCCCCTGCTTAGGGAACATGGAGGCTTTTCAGTCCCAAACAGTGTGCCTGTGTGGAGAGCCCTGAGTTATACGTTTTATCTGGGCTCAGTGACCAGAGGTCTGATCATTGCGGTCTCCTTGGTTTTAGGACTTGTACTCAGGATCCTCAAATCTGGGCAACACTGGCAGTGTCCCTCCCTCCTGTGGATCCAGAATACTGACTTGTGATCTTCACATCCTTTTTCCAACGTCAATAGTAGTTGGAATAGAATTAAAATATTGTTTACTACAGTATTTTCAGATCTTGCTCTTTCAAGCCTTGCATTTATAGGCTAGAATTCTAGATACTCAGTTGTTAAATCTTAGCCCAAGCTGAGTTTTATTTTTACAACACTTGGTTGAATCTGTTGGTCGATGGGTGAGGTGCTCGTTGTGGGTACTGGTTGGCTCTCACCTTGATTGGTTCCTTGAACTTAGGTGCTGGGCCAGGTAAGGAGGTCAGGGTTACTGTTTTCTTTGGTAACTGTGGAGGCCTCTTGGCATTTTTGATTTGAGAGATAATGGACAACACAATAGTTAGCATTCATCACTTTAGTAAATAACCGTAAAAGAAAATCTTCTGTTTTCATTTTAAGATTTTACAGTAAAGTGTATAATGAAGATAAATTGAAACAAAGAGAGCAGACAACTTGTAGAGATATTTGGCCTTAAAGTGTCATTGTGGAAATGTGATTACAGGTCAAATGGACACATCATTAATAAAGATGGTTAACAGTTATTAAGAATGTCAGAAAAGCTTGAAATTGAATTGTTTTTCAGATCTTACATTTTGTTCTGAAACTGTTATGAGGAGACTGTAATTTAAAGTAAGACGAAAAAATGTTAATAGAAGATAATGAATGTCTTTGAGATACTTTCTTAATATTGCATTTTATGATCGCTTCATTTTAAATGGTCAAAGATTTAAGTGAATTAGTAGTAGTTTTAAATCTTGGCAATGTGCTTGGTAATTTTCGCTTTGTGTTGTAAGAGAAAAGGAGAAATCCTGACTGCTGGCCTTAACATCTAATGAAACGTTTAAAACAGTGAAATCAGAGCTTTTGCATTATGTCATAGGATTTAGACCTAAAGATTTCATTCCATGGCTGTGTTGCATGCCTGTTTCACTGTGGTGGACACATTTTATGAGACTACTAGACCCCATGAAGGATGAATTGTAGAAGCTGTTGAACAGTCAGAACTCCCTTAGTATCAGCCTTTTCTGTTTCTATACATCCCTTCTTCCTCCTCCTGTCCTTCATCCCTCTCTCTCCCTCCATCTCCCCACTCTGTCCCCCCCCACCGCCTCTCTTCCTCTCTCTGCTTACTGGTCTATATATAGGAACGCAGACATGTGCATCTGCGCTCACAATGAGTCAGCTTCAAGAATGACCTCCACTCACTGATTGTCATGACCTGACGTCTTTAGCCTTCTGAGCAGAAGGGGTAGGAGAAGAGCCATCTCCTCATTTTTCCCTTCTCTGAAGTTACCTTCATATCCCTGCCATTTATATTTGCTCGAGAGCTTAAAAGATGATGAGTGAGTAGTTTCCTTGAAATAGAAAGCTGAGACCCACCCACCCCAAAGAACTTTCTCAGACATGAAAGTAATGAAGTCAGTAGGTAGTGCTAAAACAGGTAACTGAGTATAAACATATTACAGAGCCTTAAGAGGGGAGTTCTGAATACTTCTTACCTCAGCTTCATTTCTACCAGTGTGGTGGTGTTTTTGTATCTTTGACCAATTAATTCAATTAAAAGGAAAATATCAGCAACATAGGCATAATTTATGTACATTGTCATGTTGTTTTAAGCACTGAAAACTTAGGAAGAACCAAAATATACACCTTCATTTTCTGTGTTTTCCTAAAGTTTCAAATATGGACTTGTGAGGATCATGGGAAAAATACTTGGATATATTTCCGTAGCTGCCTTGCAAGTGACTGAAAGTATTGAGCACTAGTAAAAATGTTTCACCAGCAGCAGAATACCTAGCTGGAGTGCTTCTTGTGATTTTGTTTTGTACGCAAATCTTTGGGTCTCTAGTACTGTCAGAACCTCCTTGGCCCTGTGTGGGGGTGACGATGGGAAGGATGGCGACAAGGCTGCTCCCGCTTGTGGGAATGAGGGAAGAGAAAGGGAACAGAGTAAGAGTATAAGAAAACACACGATAAAGACAGACAGATTTGCACATGGTGGGATCTGTCAAAAGATCTCAGTAATTTCAAAGTGTCAGCTTTATTGCCCCAATTCCTTTTTGCTGCATATGTTTTTGGAGAACTATTATATTATTCCAAATTCTACAGATTTGTATTTCATCTTTGTTCTAACACTTGTCATCTACCATTTCTCTTTTCAATTGTCTCTCCAAATACATCACATCGTTTAAATGTCTCTTGCCACTAAGATTTAATTTTCCTTCTTGGGTATCTTGAAATTCTGCCTTTTGTTCATTTTGCCTAATAGTGGCTTTTTCCATCAGCAAGAATGAAAGCAGTCAATAAAAATCATTTGCCAACTCCACGACAATACAGAGCGTTACCATAATGCATATTGAAAATGTCTTTGAAACTCTTTTCCTGAATGGAAGGTGCCATAGCTGTGTTTTATGGCCTTCTAATGTTAGACAGTAATCTCATTTAGCATTTTCCCAAAGTGAAAACGGTGCATTAGGGCAGCGTAACAAGCGTTAGATCAATACAGAGGCCGGGCTTTGCCCCTACAGATTAGTCCAAGAAAAATGTACCAGGAACTGGGGGACAGTTTTGTTGATTTCTACCCCTTTTCCCCTTCCTGCTATCTAATCATCAATACAGGTTGAAATGTGTACAAAAGAATTTCAGAAGATGTTTGCACGTGCAGACAGAGCGCATGCGCATCGGACAGGCAATCAAGGACCCAAGAAGTGAATAGTATTGATTTCTAGACATAAAAGTATATTTTGACACATTTTAAATCATAAATAAGTCATGAACTTTAACTTGCATGGCTAATAGCTCATCGCAGGATAAATGCTTACGTACACCTTCAGTGACCTCTTTCTAAGGAGCGCATGGTATTGGATGAACTTTCCCATTGTGAATCCTCTTTCCGCAAGTGAAACAGATAACTTACTAACTTCTTTACGATGTGCTGTGTGTAGAAGCTCGTTCTCAACATCCTTTCCTGTGTTGTTCATGGGGAAGGGATGAATGTGGTCAGGCTCGTGGGCTCTTTTCTCCCCATCCTGCTTCCCCGCATTCACACTGAAGCTAGAGTAGAGCTGTCCCATGGGCTCTGAAAGGCACGCCTCATACCCTTGCCAGGTTCAGCTGCCCTGATGCTTAGTCGTGTTTTCTTCTGTTCATTTACACATATGTGTGCCCCCCTCTACTCAGTCTGTCGATGATGTCTGTGCTCCCCTTAGAAACACAGCTGACTCCTTTTAAATTCTGATGTTCATGATGGGGGATTAGGGAAATCCGTGTCCAGAAAAATTCACAGACATCTGAACTTTGAAATCTTAAAGAGAATGGAAACTCCTGGGATTGGATTTAAATTCTGTTCTGAGGTATTTGGCAAAGCAGTCAGGTAATGAATGAAAAAGTAAGAGCAGTGTTATGTAAAATTTGCGGGATTACTTTTTTTCCCCTCTATGTCTACTTGCTTTAAAGGATAGTAGGAAGTACATTCCCTCAGGACCCCATAAGACGGTTTGCATTTCAGTTTTCTATTCTAGCAAAATATATATTAGCTTAGTGTGTTGGATAAAAGTAATGAGGAGACAAATCATCACCCAAGGGTTTCCTTATTGATGAGAAATACTCCTCCTGTGTTCTCTAGGGGTTTCTTTAGAAACCGTTAAATTTAAAATAATGCTACTCCAAGATTACTATGGAAATAACAAATTTATATATTCTACAAAGAACTGATATGGAAGAATGGAAGCCATTTTCATTAAAACTAATTTGGAAAAAAATATATGAATGTCTAGATTAAAACTGATAATAATTATTTTCCCTCTGTGTGTTTAGGACTTATAATCCAAGTTATCCCAACCATCTTAACAAAAATATTCATGTTTCTTTGTGTAATTCATTTAGTTTATTTTTTATTACCAATTTTCAAGTGTATGTTCCTTATAAGGTTTCGGGAAAACTTTTGTGTTTGGCACTTAGGAATCGGGAATTTATACGTATAATTAAGTCAAATTTCATCCCAGAGAATTTAACTTTTTTTTTGTCTCCACCACTTAGTATTCGCTAGTTTACTGCATGACTTCTCTAAGAGGTACCCTCAGCAGTAGCCAGGTGACAAAGAAAATCAGACACAGTTCTATTGAGTGCGGGCTAATAAATCACACTAGACCACGGTGTTGTCGGTGTTAAGGGGACGGCGAAGTGGGGAAGGAAGCTCTACAGGATCCCTGGGCTCACACCACAGGAACGACAGGCTTACTGCGGAGGGGACAGCTAGTGAAGGCTGTGTAGAGCAGGTTAAGCTTCAGTGCTGAGCTCCAGTGTTGAGAGATGAGGAGGTATCTTCCGGATTTCTAGGAACGAGTAGGAGTTTGGGGGACGCAACATTCCCAAGCTCAAGAGCAGCAGGAGCACAGGCAGGAAGGGACTTGTAAGAACCTTTAGGTCAGATTGCAGCGGTGTGCAGGGTGGGGCATGACGGCTGAAAAGTGGGCAGGGACCCCATCAAGAGGGACCTTGTTTTTCACTTAGAAAGCAGTAAGAGACATTGTTCCGGATTTAAGTATTAGAACCTTCTAGAATAACGTTCATTTGGAAGGCAAGAACATAGAGTGAAAGCTGAAAGACACAGACCCGTTTGGGCAGTCGTTACTTGTGCCTGGGGCATGAATGGTTAGGAATCCCTGTGAATGCAGCCGACACAGAGAAGGCCACCAGACTGCAGGGTCCAAACTCTGTGCCCGCTGTCATGTGGGGGTGGAGGAGAGAGGGAGGGCTCCCGGCTTTCTGGCTCCACGGGCTGGGCGGAAGAGCAGCAGCAGTCAACTAACAGAATTAATTTCATGGACGTCCTTGAGTGCATTTTTATCATGGGAGCCATCTTGATCTTTTCTTTTAAAGGTTGAAGAAAATTATTAAAACCTTTTTCCTACTTTCGCAGCATTTGTATCTTATTGAATGTTTCATATAGTCTTTAGCCTTGGTCTCGATTCTGATGGAAAACCATTTCTTTCACTCCCTCTGTTTTTGTTTTCCAGGCGGTATGAGGCTCATCCCGTCTGTGCTGATCTGCAGACCAAAATCCTCGAGTGCTACCGTGAGAACACCCAGCAGACCCTGCGCTGCTCCGCTCTGGCCAGCCAGTACATGCGCTGTGTCAATCAGGCCAAACAGGTGGGTTGCTGGGGCCCGGTGAGTGGGAGCCCAGCTCCAGGGCCAGTGGGGAGGAGTAACGGGCCAGTGCACGTGGCATGGGCAGTCTCAAGACTTTCTGGAACAGGTCAGGTAGGTCACTATCAACTGGAATCCAGCTTGTTGTAGGACAAGCTCTTGTATTCAGTCTTTTATTTGCAAATATGTATGTATCCATGCTTTTTCCAGTTGCTCCTAACTTTTGTCTCCTATAATGGTGTCCTCCAGGTCATTGCCCATCTCTCCAGGCAATGTGCCAAGCTAGCAAAAAGGCAAAATAGAAGGTAAGGGAACGGCAGCTTCAAGTCCATAAGCAGCAAGTAGTCTTGCTGACAGCCTGTCTTAAAAAAAATTAAAAAAAAAGACAAGCGAAAAAATGAGTATCATTGAAACCCAAAGCCCACCGCTGAAGCAACGTTCAATCTTTCACCAGCTGTAGAGTCCACTCGGTTGGGCAGAAATGGAATTTAGGAAACAATTTCCTTTGCTTTTGTATACCATAGTCACATTCTTCTCTCGCCCCTTCCTGTCAGAAAATGTGGTGTTCTTAGAATGTGCATTTGCTCTAATACACACTTTAGAAAACTGATAATAAACCCGGAAGCACATTATCAATTCTGGCAGGTCACATAATTGCCCGTCATTTAACCGATTTAACGGTTGGATGTGGGTGGTCTGAGAGATGGAAATTGTTGGAAACCTGGCTTCTTTCTTCTGACTAACTCCCTGCAGTTGACCTTCTGCCCCAACTGAATCTGGTGTCTGAGCTCCACGGCTTGCCTGTCCTCAGCCTAATTGCTGCAGTTATAATAATACCACTTCATGGCAGTTTCTAACACTACACATCTCTAATGGGAGGCTTGGTATTGCCTGGATAGCTGGAAAATAACAGCAACACTAGTAGAATAAGTATAATCAGGATTTGTTAGAAGCCTGTGTTGTCTTTAAAAGCCTGAGTAGTTTGAGACTCCCCTCTGCTGCTTGCCTGTAGCAGTTTGTATAACTAGCTGTGTGCCAGGGATGCTTTTCTTTCAAGGTCTTCGGTAGAAGCAGTGTTGCTGATATTAAGCCAGTGCATTTCGTCAAAAACAGCTTCTGACACGTTCTTCGAAAGCCGCAGCCTTCAATATTAATGCTAACTGAAGTCCTTGGGACCTGTAGCTTGACTGACGGAGTTTTCTGACTTGGTCTCCATGCCATATTGAGGTGGAAGTGGGTAGTCAGCGCAAAGGATGACTGTGACGAAGTGTGTGTTTCCACATGGTACCTAGTCACTGTGCCTGTTTCCCGTGTGGGTTGTAACTGCCGTGGCAGCTGCAGGAGCGTCTGAGGCATCGATTCCAACCTGCCTGTCGAAGGTGTGTTGAATCACCTACATGAACCCATGAGATCAGTGGTATCGATTGATAAAATAAGACAAAGTTAATGTGTGGCATCATCAAATAAGCCACAGGGTGCACTAGAGAGTTCCATCTGGGCAGATCTGCCTTTGTGCCGAGCCCTGTCTTTCACCGACTCTATCTGGGCCTCGGTTTTCCTCATCTGTGCATTCGGATAATGTTATCGCTAGTGTTGCTGTGACAACTACATTTACATTACGGATTCAGTACCGTAAACCTTGTTATTTTCCCTTATTGTATGATTTCATCTTGACATCAACTAAACAGATCAAACCTAAACGGTAGGTTAGTACTAGTGATTCCAAAAGTCATCCTCCGTCCCCATCCGCCCGGTCTGAAATAGACTGGAATATTATTCTCTGTGAGTCTGTTTCAGGAGCCTAATGCTTTCACAACTCTTCTGTTCAGTTAATTGGGGGTATAGCCATCAAGTGATATTAGAAGGGTATTTGTCCACACAGAGTTTTGTCCTAATATCAGCAGCATTGAAATGGGCAGGAACAAAGAAGCAGTCACACCTGGTATTTCTTTAGTACTTTAGCTTTCAGGGTGAGTCCCCTCCATCCTCCTTTTCTTTTTTTTCTTTTTTTTTTATGACAACCTGAGATGTAAATAGAGATGGTTTTATTTTCACCATTTTACAGTTGAGAGACTTGAAACCCAGGGAAGTCATGATGGTAAATTTTACAACTAGACTGAGCTATCCCTTGCCATAAAAACACAAACTTGAAGAATAAATTTAGTGTTTGGATTTTGACTTGGGTGTGTGAAGGGACGTTCTTCTCCACTAATACAGAAGTAAAGACAATGAGGGAGAATGAGAACAATCATCATAGAACAAAGGGGGAAACTTGAAGGTCAAGGTCAGTAGCAAATAGGGGCGAGGGAGCAAAGCTCGGCACGGCCCACTCTAGTCCAGGCCCCCAGGACCACTATTTCACGGGCAGCCACTGCTCCAACACCACGTTTTCCTTTTCTCCATGTGACGATCACTAATCTCACCTCGTGACCCCAGCCCTGCCCCGTGGGTGAGGGACATGGGCAGAGCACAGGGTCCTGAGCTTCGATCCTCTCAGTTCCCGACGGGTCAGCTCACCTTTTTTTGTGTCCCTGTGAAACCCAAAGAACGAGCTGGCCCCGCCACATGCGGAAACTACTGAACACGACGACAACCCATCAGGCCATACTGTCCATTTCCACTGCAGTGCTGGAGTCTCCCCTGAGATGCCAAGAGCCAGTCCGCTCCCCCTTTTAATGGCTCAGACGCTGGGGCTTCTCTGTTCCCTTGGGGCATGTGCTCAGACTAAGAGTTTTCACTGGTAGGTGAACCTCCGGATATTCCTTAGCTCACTCTTCCTTTCTTGTTCACCCCTTATTGACAGCAGCCTTTCCTCAGCTCTTCTTAAACACTTCCTCAGGGGTTGACATGAGGCACTCAGACCCTTCCTTCCTGTATATTAAGTTATGTGTTCCTCATAAAGGGTAAAGAGTTAGTAAAGTGCCATAATTATTTTCTCTAAGACGTCAAAGCTACCAGTGAGGTGAATGAGCAATAGCATTTCAAAATGCAGGACATTTATTGATAGACTGCTCTGCCTTCTCTTTCTCGTATCTGCTTAGGCTCAAAGCTCTGTCTACACGCCCCCAAATTAAATTACCTTTTCTTACCACTAAAACCTAATTCCCATTCAGTCTTGCTTTTATAAACCTCCTTTAGAAGACGCTATGAAAGAGTAGGAGAAATGGGAAGCCAATAGTAGTTGTCCACTGATGAACCAGAATTTGCCCACGTTCTGTTTGTAAAAGGTGGGGGCATTCCAGAGAGGGACTGCTCCCAGATCTGCTGCTTCCCGGAACACCCCACTGTCCCTTGGTTGACTTGCAGAATCCAGCTGCTTAGGAGGTCGTGACCCACTCTTCTCCCAGCCTCAGTGCTACTGACAGAAAGGAACAGGAGCTGGATGAACTCGCGGGGAACATTCTGGAGGGCAGGGTCTGTGGGAGATGCTGTCGCTAACATTCTAACCTGGTCGTGGTGCCCTGGGCTTCGGATTTGTCAGTGTAAGGATTCAAGCGAGGTGATCCGGAAGGGCCTTCAGCTCTGTGACTGCAGGGCTGGCTCCTTCCCTGTGTGAGAGCGCCAGGTGGTGTGCTTGTGTGCGCGCCACGCACGCTGATGTTCAGACACAGCTCGGGCGCCTCTGTTGTGGGGACCTCAGCCTCTTGGGTTTTGCCATCAGCCTTAGACTTTCATTCATGAAGAACAACCACATTTCTGGTTGGTCGCATGTTGCTTGGCCTCCCTTCCTGGAAGCCCAGACTCGTGACCACCCTCAGGAAGCCATCATGGTGCGATGAACCAGGGTGGTAGCCCAGTTTCACAGCCTCTCCAGTCAGGGTGGTGAACAGCGGCTGTGCCTGGCGGAGCTAGCCTGCCGGCCCACAACTCTATCGGAAAACACAGTTGTCTGCCTCCAGCCATCCCTGGGCCCCACTCTGCTGCGATGGCTTTCACCCCGCTCCGCTGGCTGTGTGCACCAAGGGATGTGGCGGGTGGAGCAGGAAGCCAGCCGAGAAGAGCCAAGGAAGGAGCAGGACTACCCAGGAGACGCCAAAGGACAAAGGCCCGCACGGCCTGGCATCAGATGGGGAGGCCAGAGCAGCAGTTCAGGTCAACACATGAACCGTGCACTAGCCAAGTGAGCAGCTCAGCTCCAGAAGATACCAAAATAAAGACCCCTAGTAAGTGAGGCAGTTCTTATGTAGGCCCAAAGAAGTCCTGCAGAGCCTTTAGGGGACTCCAGATGTCACGTGGCTACAGCTCAAGACCCCACAAGTCTACCTGCTTGTAGGACGTGACTCAGTCCCAAGGCTAATGTACCCAGTCTTCTTTGCAAAGATATAACTGACAGTTCCTGCGTGGCTGGCCCCTGAAATGGAGGCCCTAACGTCAGTGCACAGGAAGGACTTTCCTGTGGCACAACTGTCTACACTGTTGAGGACAGTGCAGGTTGTCGCCCAGTAACTTGGAGTCGCAGTAGACTGGGGCTCGAATACTTCCCTGTTGATCTGAGCAGGTGGAAGGCCTGAGCCACTGTCACTTTAGAAAGCAGGATGAGTGAATGAAAGACCTGGTGTCAGAACAGCCTATAGATTTCATTGTTTCTAGATGAAATTAAAGGTTACACACAAATGATTTAATCGATTCATGGATCTTTGGAGCTAGAAAGACCTTTTAGAGCATGTAACTGAGTCCCAGCTTCTTACCTGGAGAAGTGAGGTCCCAGAGAGCCCCAGCGGCCTGCAGCTGGCACTCCAGACCGGACTCGCCCCTCCTGGTGCCAGGCCTAGTGCTCTGGTCCCGCGGATATCTGTTCTCACACTGATGGGTGAGCGCGCAAGTCCCTGGGGAGTTTAAAATGCACGCCCCCGTCCCATCCCTGGAGATTGATTCAGCTGGGGCCTGAACATCTGCGCTTTGAACCACTCCCTCAGGTAACTACACAAGAATTTGAGAGGCACCCTGGCTGGAACTGCATCCGAGATCTTGCCCCTCTCTGAGACGAAGAGCTGCCACAAGGCCTGCGCCATCTGGCAGAGCTCCAGTCAGACCAGCCCAGGTTTAATTGCTCCTTCAGTTTCAGGATTAAATCAAAAGATGGTAAAGAGGGCAGGACACCTGAAAAGTTCTCTTCTTCCCTCCCTTCTCTTGCCCCCTCAAAACTGGAGGTGCTCCTTCTTGAGGACCACACCTGCTTTTTGTAGGTGGGAGAGAAGAAAGTGTCACCAGGTCAAGCTAACACCGTCCCTGGCCAGCTCACATTGTGACTAGAACCTCTCTTGGCGCTGCTGCTCCAATCACTCCCCTGACTCCCGACCCACCAGGGCCCCCCCCTCCTCACACAGCGGCTTCTTATGTACTCAGACCCCCTTGGGAGCACAAAGATATATCAAGAAGGTCGACTTTCTGGGACGACCTACAGGAGCATGTTTTTATTGTGTTCGAAGCTGCTTTATCATCATCACCTATGGCACTTATTCATCACCCCACTGGGGTGCCCGTACCCGGGAGGACACGTGGGTGTTCCATCGGGTTTCCCCATCCTTCCACTCTAGAGTCGCCTCAAAGCAAACCAAATTCTGGACTTTAAATATGTTACCCCAGCCTCTTCCATCATAGGAATCCTTTCTTAAACCATTTTCTGAGATTAATAGTTTGCTTTATGACATTTTCTTTTTTAAAATCTGGGTTTAATAGAAGAAATATTGCCATAGTAATAGACTTTCATTTCTTTTAATAGGTATTTCTTTTCAAATGCTCATCCTTCAGGAGTTATAGTTCGCAATATGTTTGTGTTTTCTCTGATACAGCAGCGAGTTGTATAAACAGTTAATTACTTGTAACTTAATTTGAATATTACACAGAACATTTGTCATAGAAGATATAAAACAAGATCCAGGCTTTAAAAACTTCTCTGGGGTTTCCTCCGAAGCAGAACGAAGGAAAAGCACTGGCTGAGGCTGGAGCGAGGCAAGATAGACAGACAGTAAAAACAAAATAAGTGAGCTCATCAGATTTTCGGGTAGCGGAGTTTGTGCTCCTCGTAAATGGAACTTGTCGATGACTTCTTCTATCTCACATACCGTCTTCTCATTCTGTCTGGCCCTCATCACAACTCCTTACTTTTCTTGCCCCACAGTAAAAACTCAGGTACACGCAAGACAAATTCCCATTTCATTTTCCCCCATAAACCTGCCTGTTTCCATTCCCAGCTTTATTAGCTCTTTTGAAATCTGGGTGAGATTCTGAGTAAGCACAGCCAGAGATAAACTCTCTGCATGGTATCCTTTTTTTTAAAAAAAAACATTTTATTCTCTTCATGATTGTTTCGCAACCCAGGGTTGCCTTAATTTCTCTTAACTATCTTGAGACAGCCAGCAGCTGACACACTGCTATTAACAGTCAAGCCCTCCAAGAAACCGTAAATCAGAAATTAGTTGACGAGATGACTATGTAGCAAGAAGTATTTGAGGAAAACAGTGAGTAAAGGTCATTTGAGTAGCTGGAGACAGCACATGATCGCTGGGGCCCTGCTGGGTTGAGAGGAGAGCTGCCAGCCTCTCGTCCTTCGGGGGCTGGACCCTGAGAGACCTACAGGGAAAGAGCAGCATTCGGGCCTGAACCATTCTCTCCTGGTGGGTAACTCTCCCTCCCAGCTGTTTCTCAAGGCCTTCTGCAAGCCCAGAAACGTGAATGATGGGCAAATGCAAGGAATTTCTTTCTCCACATTAAGATGAAGTGTTAGCAGTTCCCTAAATGAAGGAAGCAATTTTTTATAACTTGCAAATCTTCTCCCTGATTCTTCGGGGACTTTCCTATGTTAATTTATGCAGCGTTAAATTTATGCAGTGTTGAAATTCAGCCCAACAGCAGCTACTCACCGAACTAATAAGAGATTGTAGGACCTGTAAGGCGGATGCTAAGCCACACAGACCCCGGAAGCCTAAGGACCCTTCTAGTCAGTGGCCTTTGAAGCCAGGTTGGAGCAGGGATCCTGGCATCCTTGTGACTCAGTAAGTCAACGTTTCACCAGCTGATCCATCATTTTAGCATTTCCACTTGGCGTTGTACCTGTAATGTCTGACAGAAGGGCGGCGGTTCTGTATCACCTCTGCCACCATTTGGTGGCGGCTGAGTGTCGTTTGGCACCGTGCATAAGATCAGCCCAGGGGAGCCATGGCCGGCCGTGCCTTGTGTCTTCAAGGAGCCGCATGAATCACCCGAAGCGCCACGCTGCGATGCTGTGGGGATTCGCGTGTTAGTACATGGAGCAGGGCGCTTAGTGTGCACAGTCATTTCTCGGCTTCATGTTTATTCAGAAGCATTTCTCAGTGTCTTATGTGAGACTGGCCCCAGATCTTCCAAGCAGCCAGGTCCCAGCTTGTCTCTCTCAGAGGGAGCGTGTCTGGAAAGTGACCCTTCTGAGTTTGGCTGGGGTTGTGGGGTTTTCTCAGTGGCCAACATAAAACGAGTCCCTGCTCTCGAGAAAAACACTTTCAAGACGGTCACACTGTCACTTTGATTATGTTGTGATCACTGCGGGTTATCTTGGAAATTGGAGAGGAAGTGCTTGGCTGCATGGCTGCCCTCATGGCCATAAGACCTGATGTACTGAGGCTGCGCCGCGTGATCTTGACCAGGCCGACAGCGAGGAAGTCCCCACTGGCGTGCTGAAGACAGAGTGAGTGTAAATGCAGAACGGCATGACTCGTAAGGAGATTATTTTCTTCTCTTAGTGCCCAGAGATGGGCTGAGGATAGAACTGGTTTTCACTTCCGTTTTGTATTAATAAATAATGTCGTGGTGAGATTGTCTACAGAGCGGGGATTTATAGCGCTTCCCATCCATGTAGTTGAAGAGTCTTTTACTTAGATCAGGTTTCAAGTGTTTGAGGATAAATGAGATACTAGAAAGTTGCCTGGTCTGACTCTGACATGAAGGTCTTCATTTTTAAATTTGTCCAACCAATACAGAGCTCATACAAGTGACAGAAGGGTGGAGGGAGAGGGCAGATACTGAGGTGCGGCCTTGGGCCTGACCTGGCCTTTCCTCACCCGAGTAATTTCAAACCTAAAGGGAAAGGCATCACTGTGTCTTCTTAAAGATACCCAAGAAAGGACTGTGTACTCCCTGCCCCAGCAAGTTACAGAGCCTTAACCCGAGAGTTAAGAATTCTTCTGTCTACCATCCCTCACCCCACCCACAGCAGTAAATGGATAGAATGTCGGGGTTATTTCTGCAATTTGGGAAGAGATGCTGTCTGTGTTAACTGCCCGGCATGATGAATCCATGAACATCTGCCTTCTCCCTCCAGGAACAGGTTTCTGGGAGTCTTATCTTCCTGGTGGAGAAGGTTCCCTCTTAGAGCCTTTGGAGTTTCACCTTTGCCCTCCCTCCACCCCGGCTGCCATAGCAGTAGCTTCCCCCAGTCAGTGTGGCCACCAGAAATGCTCTCGAACATTTCCAGATGTCCTGGGTACCGAGGGGGCACACACATACGCTCCACCCTGCCCCCTGCCCGCTGCCATCCAAGCCAGGCTCCGGGTTTTCAGCTGCAGGCTGGGGGGCCATTAGATTAGACACGGTCACCCTGTTTTGACACCAGGACGCATATGCCTTGCTTTTTGTTCTTGAAGTAGATCTTTGACAAGCAGTATAAATAATACCAAATAATTACTTCCATTTCGTAATCACTTCCTTCTGTTGGTAAAACTTATGCTTCTATTTCTCTTGCAGAGCATGCTTGAAAAGGGAGGATAAAATCAACTTTTTGAACCAGCAAAACTCCTTCAACATTAATTCCAGAGGTGGAACTACCCCCCCGACCCCCAGTAAGAAAGTAACCCACTTAAAGAGAAGACCATTAAAGAGAAACAGCAGAGAGCAGATTCCACAGAAGTGTATCCCAATTTGATCAGCAGCAGTTTGCAAAGCCAAGGCCTAAGCGGGCATCAGCCGTCAAGGACCCCGCGCGTGTTCGTCAGCCTGTTTCTGAGGAGTAAGAGAAAGGCAGCCCTCCTCACCTGTTGTGCTTCCCATCCAGCCTTCTTCTCAGCGAGCCCCACCCCTGGTGAACCTCCACGCCTAGCAAAGCAGAGGGAGGTGCCGGGTGCACTGCAGTGGGGAGACCGGGTCAGAGATCCCCTGTCTCGGGCCCACAGTGCAGGCAGAATTGATGAGATGTGGCTCACTGGTTTTTCTCTCTTTCTTTTCTCTCTTGACTAGATAAAAACGATTCCATTTTAACTTATTATGGTGATCATGTAATTAAAACAAAGGGGGGAGAAAATTTACTTCTTTTATGGGAATAATGTTTATGATTATAAACAAAATAAGGCTTTTTTTTATCAACATAAAGGCAACCTTGGCTTATACAAAACCTCTTCTCTGTTAGGAATACTGACTTCATTTCACTGTCAATAATAAATATATTTTCTGACGAAGACGGGCATTGTAGCCTGAGGCCTCATGTTTTCCTTTCAGTGGTTAGTTAAATGGCTATGCTTATGGGAACTGACTTGATTTATATTGCCATTAATTTGCATTTGTGCTATAACTCTCCTCTGGAATGAATGTTCCAGAGCAGTTTGCAGAAACTCACCCCGGCAAGTGATACGCACATCTTGCCTCTCAGGTGGGCTGCATTAGTAAGATCTTTCCAGATCACATGCCCTTCCTTGCTTTGGGTTGACTGAAGTTGTCCTGCCTGGGGTTAGAACGAGATTAGATCATGTTGGTTTAGAAACTCCTGACCCTGCAAAATGTATGAAAATGTTCAAAAAAAAACAAAAAAAAAACCCTGAGAGTTTTTCCTCTTTTCAATTTTATAAACACTTCACCTATAACTGGCTTTTGCTGCTTCCACCCTGGTTGGAGTGAGTTGAAAATCAGTATTCGCACTGAAGTGAAACAGAAAGGTGCGTCCAGGCAGGGTTGGAGGAGAAAAAGCCAGTGCTTTGTGGTGTCACCTAAGTTTATCTTTTGTCGTGCAGAATTTTTATTTTAATTTTGTTGCATGATTATGAATCAAGGCACTGGAATAAGGTGCATCTGTGTTCAGATTGTCGCTCGGCTTACCAGCTGTGGGAGCTAACCAAGTCGCCTTACTGCAGCAGGAGCAGTAAGTAGCAAACCTGACTTCAGCTGTGAGTCGGAGGGAAATGGAAGAACCCGCTGAGGGCGAAGAGTGAAAACGCTCTCCACACGCCTTCAGTCGCGTCCAGTACATGCTGTAGTTTGTGTGATTATTCAGTAAACTGGTCTTTGGAATTAGGGACGTGGCAAAAAAAATGATGCACGCCCAAACACCTTTCACTTAGACGAGCTTATCTTCCAGTGGGAGAATTTCAAGCAGCCCTGTCCGTACAAGTGTGGCTGCTGATTCATCTGAAATCCTGAGTCGGCTCCATTTGAATAGCGTCTCTGAGCCCACGTGTGGACGCACCCGTGTACCTGATGTTGACTCTGAGTGACTTTGGTGACACTGTGGTTACTGTTTGAATGAAAGCTCTTCGCTTTAGGTGTGGGGGGGTGTGGGGGTGTTTAATGGCAGAAAAATAAGCCCAGTCCATGTCTGTGTGACAGAAGGAAGCAGTGGCGTCTGAGCACTGTCGAGAGCGTCCAGGCAGCTGCCTGGACAAAAGAATAGATCCATGAAAACAAACGTTTACACGTTTCTGGGGTGACGGCCACCGTGTTTGCAAATCAGCTAATACAAATTCTCTCCTATACTTGGTGCGTCCCAGGCTGCCAGTTTTGTCACTGCAGACAGACGCAGCACTGAAGAGTCAGGCACGTGAAGCTGGTTAAATCCACGAGAATGGGAGCGTGTTGTCAGGGCGTTTCTCTCCCGGAACCAGTTATTAATTTATTCTGATAAACATGATGGGTCCCCGGGGGAACACTGACACTGGGGAAAGTAGGAGGGCGAGCTGATGCCTTTTTCTGCTGCTCTCGAGACCACCCTGCTGATCGATCACAACCATGTCCCGATCACTGTCAGCTTTTGGACGACTGCTTGGGAAGAATGTTGTGATTTATCTGAGGCTCACGGGAGTGATATGTTCCAATCAGTTTCCAGTCAGTTTCTCCATTAAGTAGCAGACACCTTGAACGACAATAGTTTAGCTCCTGAAGCTAAGAAGAATAAAGGATCTTGAAAGCTGGTCAGATGTTATCACACTAAACAAATGTCAGATGAATAGAAAACTGCAGGGTCAACCCAGCCCTCAGTCCTCTTTGGAAAGTCAATAACTCACTACAGAAAAGTTGCCCACATCTGATGTCAAGACTTGGAAAAGCATTGACTAACCAGCATTAACAGCAAATGTGGACCGCTAAAAGCCAGATGCTGGCCTGCTGGTCACCCAGTGAGACTCCCCTCTATGGTAGCCCGAAGGAGCATTCCGAATGTCCTCAGTGCCTCTGGCTTAGGATTTGGAGCCTGCAGTTCTTAGCAGCTTGATTGCTTTCAGCCTGCAGGTGTCATTGCTTTTGCCAGAAACCCTCGGGCTGATTCTTTCCCCCACTCAAGCCACAGGAGCTGACCCATTCAAGATGTGAGACCGGGAGCAGTTGAAGATCAAGCAAAAGGGTGGCAGTAACTTGCTATGATTCAAACCAAGCCAGCTGAGAAAGAGTCCATTTGGAGTTGATATTCTTTTCTCATCCTGCGTGGCCTTTCTGATCCCCATCCTGAGAGGTCACACACGAATCCAAAGGGCATTGTTGGCGGTAGAGTCCTAGGCTCTGCTGGTTCTGCCACTGTTGGCTTTTTGGGGCAAGTCCCCTCTCCTCAGGTTTCTCACTAGAGTGGCCCCTGCTGGTTCATTTCCATGTAATAAAACATGACTTCAGATCCTTCCTTTTCCCAGCCTAGTGCTAGGTCTTCTGCTAGTTACATATTTAGCGCTTCTTACCATCTTGTACTTTCTTATGTTGACAGTTCCTAATGATACTTCATTCTATGTGTGTTTCGATTGTGTTCTTATTATGGTTTATGATCCTCATTAGAAAATAACACAAGAAGGCATGCCCTGGTGGCTCAGGTGTTAAGTCTGCGGCTGGGCACAGGCCACACAAAGCCCAAGGACCCAGGTTCACAAGTAGCAACCAACATATGAACCACAAACAAAATAAATCAACATGTCCTTCCACCTCTCTCTTCCTATCTGCCTGCCCTCTGCCTTCTGTTAAAAAAACAATCGTTCCCTGTCACTTCCTCCCAGGGATCTACTCAGAGGGTGGGTTGGTCTGTTCCACATTGTCTCCATAGACAGGGAGCCAGAGGGTGCCCCGAAACCCACAATGCAGACCGCCCCAGAGCCGGTAGGAGCCCCTGGTGCTGGTGCTCTGATCCCTGCCCCAGCCTGGACTTTGCAGGCCACTCAAGTCCACGCTTTTTACATTTGTTGCAGAAAAATGTGTCCGTAATTTTTTATCAAAGATAAATACATATACTTAAGTAGAAGCATATAAGACCATTAAATGTGTGTATTTCACTGTTTGGTTTACAGCGAGGGGAAGAGGGAAGGAAGTAGATAAGGAAATTAAGAAGCATTTTAAAGATAATTCTATTAAAGCAGCTTTTCTAATTATTGATATTACCTCTGGTTCACCATGGCGCATTGAGTTTTGAATGCTGACATTCTGTCTCAATCTGTACTTCGTGCCATACCTTTCACCAGTGTTACCACCTTTTCCCTCTTTCTAGTTCACTATTTGTTTTCATACTTCAGAACAGAGTTTTGTTTTCGCCCTTTCTCCCGCTGGACTCTTAAAAGAAAGGCAGAATGGGCCGGGGTTCAGTTTTCACTCTCTTTCCCGCAACTCAATGTCGGAGATGCCAAAGGGAGGACTAGGAACACACTTCCCTCTCCTTGACATGGAAAACTTGCTCTTGGGAATCAGGCCACTGGTGACAAGGGTTGGCTGTTACTCCCATAAGCTCCTTCTCATTCTCTAGCCACTGTCCTTTGGAATCCACTATAATAGGGAGAGAAGCCATTTTTAATGATTCCAATCGGAGACCTAGAGACACATCCACTTGACCATCATCCTCAGCCTGCTCGTGATCTAGAGGGACAGGAGGAGTTCATGTGATTTCAGCTCCAGAGAAACACAAGGCCTCCCTTGTGTACCGGGGAGGTGGGCATCTGCCCAGTCTGCCTTGGAGACCCCACTGGTGTGCGATGGTGGAAGGAATTTATAAGCACTGAAAACAGTAGACTTCTCTCCAAACAAAAAAATGAGTCACCTCACTCAACTGACAAAGTCCCTTAGCACTAAGAATTTTGGCCAACGCACCAGATAGCTTCAGGAACTTAGAATTTCATTACCTTCCAAAGCCCAAAGTCATTGGATCCGAGCTTTGGGAGAAAAATGACCAACCAGCTAATTCATTCTCCTCCCTCCAGGCTGATGTTTGAATGAAGATGATGAAATTTTATATTTCAGTTGTGCTCTCTCCAGGTGCCTCCAGCTTCAATATTGCTGGTCAAAGAAACCCATGGGAAAGAAAAATATAAAAAGGTCGAATTGCTTTAAGGGGAGAAAGCAAAGCCATCATCGAAATCCCAGTTGTCTTCCACTTTTCCTCTCTGTTGTCCTGAACCTTCCAACCAGACCCACAGCCTTCTCTAGACCACGATAATTTCCCTAGAATTTCAGGGCCAGTCCCGAGTTAAACCCAATTTGGACTCAGAAAATATGGTCACCATACTGATGCCTTTCTGTTAAGAAAGGTGGAAACTGAAAATTGAAACTATTAAACTCAGCCCCTGAAACTCCCTCCATCCCAGTCAACTCTAAATGGAAAACAGCTCTGGCTCAATTTAACGAAATACTTCGAAGCTCTTGAAGTGATTAGGTGAGGCCTCCACATACTTCAAAGATTTTCCCACACAGAAAAACGTGCCTCCCCCTATGTGGTCTCGCTTCTCCTTCTGGAAGCGTTCTTCCTGGGTGGTGGTCACTGTCCTAGGCTGGGCGGATGGGCTGCTTCGAATATGACCTTGCCTTCGAGTAAATGAATTTTCTATCAAGGCTTTTAAGTGCAAATGTCAGTGGCTTAGTTGCAGGTACCTCTCTGTTCTAGCTACACCTTTTCCCCCTAGATTGGGTCCTGGCACAGGTACTGGCCTACTGGGGCTGGGCCCATGTGGCTCATTTGGGAGCCGTCTGCCAGGTCCTGAATGCCAGCAGGACTCTGCCTGGTGACTACATGAAAGACAGGTTGAGGGTCAGACAACTGAAGCCATCTGCTTGCTCTCCGCTGCTGTGCCATCTGAAAGACAAGGGCGAACAACTGTCCTCGTTCCAGAGCCCCCTTTCTCCATCAGCACCAAAGCCAGTCTGCAATGAGCACCCTAGTCTCAGAAGCATGGCGTCACCGTCACCGAAAATATTGTTCAACATAGAGCTGAAGTGACAAGACTGTTTTCTTTCAAGCGTGGAAGTCAGCCTGCCAAGCAAGCGCCAGGAGTTCCACTTTAGCAGAGGCCGGATGGGGCACGGCGAACGCTGTCAGGCTTGTCTGGAGTTACGTCGCAGCTCCGACGTGTCTCCCCAGGAGCCCTGTGCTCGACGTGAGCCAAAGACAGACAGCCCCTGGCCCTGCCTCTGCTCACCCCAGGGTTTAACACAGAACTTGGGCATCTCGGTTACTAAGGCAGAAGGTGTTTGTCTTCCCCTGGAAATGAACTTACCCGTCAAGTTAGAAGAAAGGCGACTGTACAGAAGCAGAAGCCGGGTTTGCATCACCATGAAGAGGATACTGCTTCAGGAGCCTCAGCAGTTATTGTCCTGGGTTTTCAGAACCACTTTCAGCTTCCTCCTGCATGTAAGGTTGGCTTGTTCATGAATCTTTGGTACCACTGCTCATCTTCCCCACCTTCTCTTGTGCCTGGAAGAGGTGGTTTTCAGCCAGCGTTCAGGTCACCCTGGCATGGCCGGAGTCATTCCTACAATCATCAGATCAGAGCTGGCCCGCGTCCCAGGCACTGCTGCAGGTGTCAGGGATAAAGGGATCCAGAGGGGGACAAGAGCCTCAGAAACTCTTGAAGAACTAAATGGGGGGACTGGTCTATCCGCTCGCGTCATTATCAAGTGAAACGAAATCAAAGGCGTATGATTCAGAATAGACCCTGGAAATAGCACAGGGACTAGAAACAGGCCGCTGTATAGGTGGGTAGTTAGCTCATAATATAAACCAAGGTAATCGTGTAGGCCAGAGGGGAAAGACTAGTCTTTAAATAAAAAAATATGTGTTGGGTCAACTAGGAACAAAAGGAAACTGGACCCCATCTCATTCTATACTCAAAAGTCAAATTTGAGTGTCATTTAAATAAGTCTGAGACTAAAGCTTCTACGACACAGTATAGAAGAATAACTTTCTGATCTCATGATAAGGAAGGCTCATAAACAGAATGCAAAGAACACTCACCATAAGGGGGAAAGTTGATAAACTGGATGACTTTAAAATTAAAGAGTGTCTGTTGAAGACACCATGAAGAGAGTGAAAAGGCAGACCTTGAGGGAAGATGTTTGTGAAGCCAGCAGCCCGCAAAGGACTCATACACAGACTATATAAAGAACCACAAATCTGTACCAAAAAAAAAAAAAAAAACAACAGAAAAATGAGCAAGCGACTGAAATAAGCACTTCACAAAAAGTAAATATCTAAATGGCCAATAAGCATATGAAATGTACTCAACAGCCTTGCTAAATCGAGACATGCAAATTAAATTCACAATGAGATGCTACCATTTAGCCACCAGAATGACAAAAATTAAAAAGATAGAAAATACTGAGTGTTGACAGGGATGCAAAACAACTGACTTCTCATACATTTCTGGTAAGAGAGCAAATTGGGAGAACACGTTTGGGAAACGATGTAGCATTATCCATGAGTGCTGAACGTATCATCTCAGTTATAAATGACTGTATCCAGCTGGGTGGCTTAGAAACCACAGACATTTCTTTCTCACAGCTCTGGACGCTGGGGATTCCAGGAGCAAGGTCGTGTGGGCCTGCTGTCTGGTTCCCGCAGGGCCAACCTCACAAGGCTGAAGGGGTGAGGCGCTCCCGGGGGCCCCTTGTAAGGGCACGAATCCCGTTCTCGAGGACTCCACCCTCATGACCTAGCCACCCCCAGTACCACCAACCGAGGATTAGGTTTCAGCATGCACGTCAGAAGGACACCAACCTTCAGTCTGCAGCTCAGACCCACAATCCGTGAACCAACAAGTCCTCGGTTCACAGAGAAGGTTCACTAGCTCGCATAATAAATACAAAGTTAAAATGAAATGAGCAGCATCAAAAACACGACATACTCTGAAGCATATGGAATATTATATAATAATTGAAATGACTGAATTACGGTTACACAGAAGCATGTATTTCACAAACTATTGAGTATAAGAAGTCAAGTTCTAAAGAATAAGTACTCTCTTCAGACCACTTCTTTAAAAAGCAAAATAAATGACAGTGCTTGTGGATGGAGGTTTATGTGTTATCATAAATGGACAGTAGTTACTTTTCTGGGGACCAGAGGAGGTTCTGTCTGAGGAGAAGGAACATGGGCAGGTGTTTTGGGGTCCTAGTACTGTTCTGTTTCTTCGACTATTTGCTGGATGTATTTAATGCATGATAATTCCCTGAGCTGTATTATTTCTATTCTCTGTAACCTCTATTCGTGTGACTTATACTTCATAACCCAAAGGGTTAGAAATAATTCAACAGAAATAATCCAAAGACAAATCATTTTGCTCCTTTGATATGACTAACTAGTAACGGACACTTTTGAGGTCTCTTCTGAACCAGGCATGATATTGGGCATTTTATAGAATCACCTCTTCTGGCAATCATCCTACAAATTAGGTGCTTTTACTGTTCCCATTTTACAGATGAGGGAACTGAGGCTTAGAAGAGCTCAGTAGCTCACCAAGGTCACAATAAACAGCAAGCCAACTCTGTTCTCCCTTGAGGTCTGGCTCTTAATTATCATGTGATCCCTTGTCCAGCCACTAGATCTTTCGGGTGCCCTGTATGCTGTGAACCCCGACAGTTCCCGAAAGCATCTGGGCTGTTGCATCACCGTCTAAGTCTCGGAGAAATGTGGAGGTGATGGAACAGTGGATAAAAGCCCCATCTTTTCCCCTGCTTCCTTGCACATCCTGGGTGCCCTGGTGCAGATCTCTTGTCTGTGCAAAGTTCCTGAGCTCTCAGGCAGAGGACAAATAACAGGAAAGCCTCCTGCCTGGGGCCGATGCAGTTCCGCTTGCTGCGGTCTGTCAGGCACATTCCCTACTTCCTCTTTCACTTACCCTGTGATCTGCCTCTTCTCCCTCAGCCTGCCCCGGGGGAGGCTGGATGCCTGCTGCTCGCGCCACCAGAGGGCGTCCCAGGTGCAGCCACTCAGCCGCCCCAGGTGGGCCTGGAGGGGGCCGGGCTCACAGCCCAGCTTTCTAAATAAAACTCCTAGCTCCATGTGGCTGCGGGAGGCCCAAGGTCTTCCCAGGCAACAGGACTCCAGCAGCAAAGTAACTGCAGGCTGGGAACATCCAGTGCCTGTCTCGTGGTGATCTGTCACCCGTTTTGAGCTGGCACTGCTCACCAAAGGGAAGTTCCAAGTAGCTGCTTGGACTGCATGAGTCACCTGCCCAGCTTCTGCACCTGCCTTCTCAACGTGCCCTTTTCCTGTGGCTAGAAGATTAAAAAGAATCAAAGTTAAGAACTCAGTATTTGAGAACTTGACATGTTTTCCTAGGTGATTTCGAACATTTTCTCAAGTTCACCAAAACGAATTAGTTGCATTTTCCCAAAACTCCCCTCACCTGCCCAAACAGCTCCTTCTCCGGACACCCCATCCACCTCATGTCCCCTCAGTCACCTAGGCCTCAAGTCTAGGGACCCACAAACCCCTCCCTCACCCACCTACTCTTGGCCCCCTTCAAACCGCACCCATTTGGACCTGGCCGTCTTTTAGAGCCAGGAGAACTTGGGGTTAATGCTTTACTTTATAGACAGCTTTAAGCCACACAAATCATGTCCTTAGAGTGAGGATTACTCGGCACTAAAAAGGTTACGGGTGCTCTGTAATATCCTTCAGGACAATCTCTATAAATCTCTAGAGGAAGGTGTAAAAGACTCAAGGTCATTTCCAGTTCCTTTTCCACAATCTCTCACCCCAGAATGTGAGAAGCAATGTCTACTGCGGATACCTGACTCAACACCCCTCCTTGCTGATAGGACCTTGAGTTTAAGGACAGGTGCCAGGTGTTTCGGGGAAGCTAGCCCCCTCCCAGCAGCAGGCATGACTCCTGATTGACCTAAGCCAATCAGCGTAATTCCACTTTCCTTGCCCGTGATTGGTTTAGGGATGGGCATGTGACAGAATTCAGGCCAATGAGGTGTGAGGGAAGTATTCTGGGCGCTTCTGGGACAGTTAAAACGCTAGTGAGGGTGCTGTGCTCTGATGGTTTGCGCCGTTATGTCCCTGGAGATCTGGAGCTTTGGCGTCCACTTTGGGGTGGCAAGCCTGAGTATGGAAACGAAGGTATGGGGGTGCACAGAGGTAAAAGATGGGACGCGCCTGCGCATTGGCAACACAACCTTGGACGTTGTTACAAGGGGTGACCCGTTTTTCCTTTTCATTGATGTGGTAGAACAGGGTTGGCTGCTAGTCGAGTTGGGAACCTCCACACTGATGTGTTTGCCTTTGACATAGATGCAGCCTTTCTCTCGTATTCCACCCTTACTTAATGCACCCATGCAGGCCAGCTTTTTCTTAGCAGCTGTAGGTTTTTAACAACGCCCTCCTGTTGCATCACCTGAGTCTTTCTCATCAAACGATTTGTCAAAGTTAGACCTTTCAGAGGTCTAGTCAAGGAAGAGGACAGTGTGAAATCAAGTCCTCTGTCAGGTACTTTAGAATCGCCTGGGAAATGGGCAAAGTATGTGAATAGACATTTCTCCACAGAACATGCATTTCTCCAGGTACATAGAGAGACATCCAGCGTCATTAATCATTAGGGAAATGTGAATCCAAACAGTGAGCTACCCCCTCACACCCACCGGGATGGCTGTGACCGAGAGAAGGTGAGGCTGTGGGGAGACTGGAATTCTCCTCACTGTTGGTAGGGATGTGCAATGGTGCGGCTGCTTTGGGAAAATTGGTGAGTCCTCAAAACCTCCTAAAGACCTTAAACAGTCACATCTGATCCACAAAATTGCCTCCCTGGAAATATACCCAAGAGAAATGAAAACATAGACCCCCACAAAAGCTTGCATGTGAATGCTCATAGCAACGCTGTTCAGATCAGCAAAAAAAAAAAAAAAAAAAAAAAAATGCTCCATCAACTGATGAATAAGCAGAATGTGACATAACCCTATGACTGAACGTTATCTGATTAAAGGAATGCCGTTCGGATACATCTACAATATGGATGAGCCTTGAAAACATGCTAAGTGAAAAAGCCAGTCTCAAAGGACCACATTTTATGTAACTTCATTTACAGGAAAGTTCCTGAACAGGGACATCCACAGAGGAGATGAGTGGTTGCCAGAGGCGAGGTGTTAGAGGGAATGGGGTGTGACTGGTAAAAGGTGGGGGTTTCTTCTAGTTGTAAAGAAAATCTAAAGAGATGGGGGTAATGGTCACACAACTGAAATACTAGAAAGCATTGAGATGTGTACTTTCAGTGGGTGGGTTTATGATATGTGACTTCTAGCTCAATAAAGGTGCTTAAAGAAAGGCAATTAACCCAATTTTGCTTTCTGAATATACAAGCATGGAAACTGCTCCCCTTCATTTGTTAGAGTAACAGTAGGGTCACAAGCATTGCTTTATATACTGGTAAATGTGACTTTCATGCACCTGAAAAACCTCAGCTGGGACTTTGAACTTCTAGATTCCTTGGTGTCACCTGAGACCGGCAGGGCAGACCCTCTGGGGTTGAGGACGACAGGGAATGTGCTGCTGCTCATGCTAAAATGAGCCAACCGCGAGGCCAGAGGAAAGTTCTCGTTTTCAGAAGAACAGCTCCCGACTTGTGGAAGGTGTTTATTGCCAACAGGATGCGGAGCGGGGCACGCGTAACCCTGCCACCGTGATTGTGAGTGCAGGGGTGTGTGGCAGGAAGTTGAATCAGACAGGTCTTATTTTAAAGTCCTACTTCTGTTAACTTGAAAACAGTGTCAACTCTAGACAGTTACTACTTCGAGTCTGTTTTATCACTTCTGAAATGTGGATAAGAGTAGCCTCCAAGGGGCTAATGCAATTATTAAAACTCTGAAGTGCTTCCTACACAGTGGCTGCCACTTAATAAGCTTTGATATGAGTGGCATGAAACTGTCCAGAGGCCCTGAAGTCTGTCTGTCCTTCCAGCGGAGTCTGCGGAAGACACTGCATTTGAAGGACATTAGCTGGAGGGCACAGCAAAGGTCTGTTGAACTGCTAGCCCCGTTCCGGACTCCAGGAGAGCAAGGCTCGGTTTGGGGCTCCATGCTGTGCTATCAGGGCCCAGAGGGTCGCTGGTTCTTAAACATTGAGTGTATGAGGGTCACAGGCTTGGCCACAGTTGTGGATTGATGCTCTCTGGGTCCCTTGCCAGCATATGAGTAACTCTGTTGGCCTGATTATTGACACCTGATGTCTTAACTTGTGACAGGCTGGGGAGCTTGCCCAGCAGACCCTTCTGTCTCACAGCTCTGCAGGGTGGGAAGTTCCAGATCAAATGCCGAGCAGTTGAGAGTCCTCTTTCTGGCTCGAAGACCACTGTCTTCTTAACTGTGTGTGCTCATGGGGAACAGCTAGTCCTGCTTAGAAAGCCCCTAATCCCATCAGCCAGGCCCCACCTGCACGTGCTCATCTAACCCTATTTACCTTCCAAGGGCCCCAGATCCAAATACCCTCAAATCCAGGCCTCTAGGGCATCCATGTGTGAAGTTGTGTCCATAGTGCTCCAAATTCCTCATTCAGCCTGAACGCACCAACAAGTCTGTGCTGCTTCCACCCCCACCCCCCACTCTCCCTGCCAGGGACCCTCATCTGGCTTCTGCCTGCTGCTCCTCCTATAAGCAGCCATGACTGCTCACCCTCTCCCTGCCCACCGTTCTTCACAGGATGGGATCTGTGGGTGCTGAGCATCTGTACTGGCCTCAGCCTGCCCAGATCGTTCGTCACCTATCAGCCCGAAGCAGGCAACATTTGGAGGGCCTCTATCTATCCTGATGAATCTTTGTTTTCAGTGGTTCCTGGGGGTGCTGCCTGGGACAATGCCTATGACTTAGGCATCCCTTTGAAGAAGAAGGCGTTTGCTCCCATCCTGATAGGACTGATGTCTTTCCTTGAAGAGTTGGCATACTTTGCTTTGGATGAGCTAATGGCTCCAAATTGCCAGGACTTTTCTATCGGCACATCTCCGCCTCATTTGCTGCAGATGATCTCCACCCATCAAAGTCAACACTTGTGCCCCCAGGTCTCAAGGAACTGGCATCCTCTGCTCAGCCATCAGTGTTCGTAGCAGGCATTGTGCTTCAACATGCCTCCATGTGCACAGTTGCCTAGTTTCTGATGTTTCCTCCACAGACTGCTGGCTTCCTCTCTGAGAGCTGTTTCCTGCTCCTCCCAGTTAGGATCGCCTGTGAATTTCGTGGCACTCTGTTTGCCCTGCTTCCTCCAGCTCATTTACAGGCGGACATGTAAGATGGTCCCCACTATGGCAGAGAGACATAGCCATGCAGCCAGTGCTCAGGGGGACCCTTCCTCCTGTGCTAAGAGCGTGAGTCCTTTGCTGAGATGGAAACATCTAGAAAATATTGGGGCATTTGAGAAGCTGATAGGAAGGTCACAAAGTGGGTGATGAGGACTTGCCTGACTATGTGCATCCTAATGCATATCCTGATTAATTTATTTCGTTGATGTTAGTACAAGGCCTGACAAAAGGTAAATTACTCAAATGTTGGATGAAAATTATCTGGTGCTATTCACCATTTTTTTTTTTTAATGAATGAAAGGTGTAGGCAGGAAGACAGAAGAGGAAGAAACACCCTATTCGTTTTTATTTAGCTGTTCATCTTGGTTGTTTTCCAGCCCTGGGCCATGAACCTGGGTCCTTGAGATATATGTGGGCTGTGCCTAGCCAGAGGCAGCAGTATCAACTGCTAAACCACCAGGGCGAACCATCCAATCATCATCTTTCAGTCAATATGAGGTATTAACAAACGGGGGGTTCAGTCCAAAGCAAAATTGGACATTGAAGTTGGGCTCTGCGGTTTCCAAATGGGGTTAAAACCAAGTCATCAGTCTCTTTAAAAACAAAAGCAGCTTTATCAAAATAGAATTCACATACCATCCAGGTCACCCCTTTCAAGCATACAATTCAGTGTCTTCTATTTATGCACAGTCACCACAGTCTAATTTTAAACACTTTTTTGATCATTCCAGAAAGAAACCCAAGGGCCATTAATAATCTCTCCATTTCTCCTCATCCTCACTCTGCAGCCACTGATCTGCTTTCTCTCTGGGTAGATTTCTGCTCCAGACACTTCATGTGCATGCGTCAGACAAGGTGTGGTCTTTTGTGACTGGCTTTTTACTTTGCACTATGTTTTCAAGTTCCATCTGGGTTGTAGCCTGTATCCGAATGTCATTTATTTTTATTGTCAGATCATAGTCCATTGTATGAATGTATCACATTTTGTTGCTAGAGAGCTGGGTGGTTTGCACTTTTTTGACTATTATGAATAATACTGCCGTGAGCATCCCTGTACAAGTTTTTATGTGGACTCTGTTTTTCCGGACTATACTTTGGGGTAGAATTTCTGGGTGTCTGTTTCCCATGCTTAAGTTTTTGAGGAACTGTTGAACTGTTTTCCAAAGTGACTGCCTCATTTTACATTCCCACCAGCATTATATACATGTGCTAATTCCTCTGTATTCTCATCAATATTTATTGTGTCTTTCTGATCACAGCTCTGTGCTCATTGGTGTGAAGTGGTATTACATGGTGATTTTGTTTTGTTTCCCTGATTAGTGATGTTGAGCATCTTGGTGTGTTTCTTAGCCACATGTATTTCTCCTTTGGAGAAATGGATGTTGAGATCACTTGCTCATTGACCAAAGTGACTTGTGTATCTTTTTATTGTCATCGTCTGAGTTCTTTACCTGTTCGGGAAGCATCCTTTCCTCAGAGATGTGGTTTGCAAAAATTTTCTCCCACTCACGGGTTATCTTTTCACTTGCTTGATGGTATCATTCACAACACGAAAAGTTTTAATTTTTATGAAGTCCAGTGTTACCTGTTTTCTCCTTTGTTGCTTGTAGTTTGGTATCACGTGTAAGAAACCGGGGCCTAAATCAAGATCATGCACATTTACTCCTGTGTTTTCCTCTAGTGTTAGCTTTTTCATTTGGTCTATGATGCATTTTAGTTGATTTTTGCATATAGGGTGAAGCAGGGTCCAACTTCATTCTTTAACATCTGTGGTCATTTTGAAAGACTGAGAACAGCTCAGATCCCCTTTCTAGCCTGGTGCTGTCAGTACAGCTGTACTCGGGTCCATATACCTGCCCAGGACACCGAGGGAATGAAGGAAATGGGACCTGAGATGGTATCTGAGGAAGACAAGACTGGCCAGTATGGAATATAGAACCAAGAGACTGAGGGACCAGTCTCTTTTTAAATACATTTTTATTATGACAACCTTGGTTTATAACATGATCGAAATAGAGTGACGCAGCATTGTAATTCAACATAAATATTCTCCATCATGATCCCCATCAAAAGTCTAGTTTCCATGCTTTCCCATATAATTGACACCTCTTACCCATTTCACCATTGTCGCCTTCTGCTCTGGGCGTCTCCAGTGTTTTCTCTGCGTTGAAGAGTGTGCTGTTTTGTTTGTGCTTTAGCTGGCTTCTTTCTCTTCTGCATACGCGTGAAATCTCTACAGTCGTTCTCTCTCTCCCTCTGATTTAAAGCACAGGATTCCTTCAAGGTCCATCCATGTTGCTGAAAATGGCAAGGTTTCACCCTTTATGAACTAGCTGAGTAGTATTCACCATGTGTATCTACCACAGCGTCCTCACCCTTTCATCCATCAGTGGACACTCAGGTTGTGTCCTCTCGGCGAAGGTACACAGGGCCGCAGTGAAATGAGTTGTGTGTGTGTCTCCTTGAGTTAGTGTTCTCGTTTTTCAGGGGGCTCCTGAGGGACCAGTGTTGCGTCTGAACTGGAGCATCTCTGGCCTGCTTCTCTGTGTCAAGCTGGGAGCACATTACACCGAGGAACGCCTCGGCCTTTACAAATTACAGTATATTGGCGGTTCTCGAGGACCTTGCGTTGGCAGAGCACTGGCTGGGAGAGCGCGCCCTGGTGTGCTGGGTGCTTAGCTGTGTTCACTCGCTCCTCACTGGCTGTGGGCATCAGTGTCAGCCCGGCTCTGTGGGCACCTCCCTTCAGGGAGGGGGTGAGGCAGTGGCGGGAAATGGAGAGGAAGCGGGGTGGCGTTAGGAAAGGAAATCCTGCGGAGGAAGAAGATGGCATGTGTGGAAGAGACTGTTGAGGAAAGGAGATTCTTGGCCCACAGTGGGGACTGGAGAGCCATGGGGAGCTCAGGACCTGTCCCCCTCCTGTCAGATCCCCGCTGGCATCTGTGCTCAAGCAGGTGACTTTCCACCAGGAAAGTCTGCAGGGGCGCCTGCAGGTATGTGTGGGAGCGGGACGCCCAGTGTCTTTCTCAATTCTGGGCCGCCCTGAGGTGGGCTTCATGCTGGGGCCCCCCACCCTGCCTAGTTCCTTCAGGGAGACCCCCGAGTCACTGATTATCTTTTTTCTTTCTTTCTTTTCTTTTTTAAGGAAAGGTGCAGACAGATACATACAAGCAGAAGAAGGCAGGCAGGGAGAGAAGACGCTTTGTTACTTATTTTACTTAGTTGTTTCCCTCCCCCGTGCCCCTCGGCTGCAAACCCAGGACCCAGGGATCTCTGTGAACTACAACCAGCTGCTCCCCCACCAGGCGCCTGAGTCACGAGCTCGTCAGACCACCTCTGCACAGCCCTGGTTACCCAGATCAGATAGCACTCCTGCCTTTCAGGCTTCGGAAGGCTTGAGCTTCAAAGGGACTGCCTTGGGGGCCCAGGGTCTCATTGGGATGGAGACAGAAGGAAGGTGTGGTAGAGAGGCCCTTTTTGGCCTTGTTGCTCAAACTCACATGGGCCTGGCTGTCTCAGTCGCTCACCTCTGACCCCAGAGAGGCCCAGCCAAGCTCCCCTGCTGAGAGCAGCGAATCTTCCTGTGGCGCCCAGTCTCTGCCTTCTCCAGGGGCCTGGCCTCGCTGGAGTTGACAGGGGAGGTGAGAAGTAGAAAGGACTCTGAACAAGGGGCCGGAGCTCTGGACACACAATCGCCCGTGTGTCCAGGATTTACCCTCCACCCCGGGCCTCGTCCTCATGGCAACACTAGAGAGTCGATGAGACCCTCCTGCAGTGCCCACCTGCAGTTCTGGCCCTGCATCTCATTCCCCCGGCGCAGCTCATTGCTCTGAGTGCTGCTTTGGGCCTCCACACCCTGTCTCCCCCTGGTGTGGAGGGCGGCACCTTCCTTTTCCTCCATTTGCAGGTCATCTGGCCACCTCCCGGACCCTGTACCTTTCCAGCGCTTTCAGGTAAGACAGGGCCCGAATTCCATATGGCTCAGCCACTCTGACCTGGGGCAAGCCACTGAGTCCATTTGCCTCCCAAGGGTTGTTGTAAAGAATAATGACGGCAGAACTTCCTGGTAGGGTTGTCATGAGGATGAGTCTGCCCCAAAGCCCTGTGAGGGCGCTGGCACAGGTTGAGGCCGCGCGTGCGCTCAGGTCACCTGAATTAAAATGGCTCTGCCCACCCTTCTCTCTGCGTCTCCAGCCAGCCGCCCACGTGCTCCATCTTCTCGGGGGTCCTGCGTCCTGCCACCCCCCACCCCATGAACCGTGTCCTGTTCCTTGTCACGTCTCCTTCCCACGCTCCCTGATCTCTGTCCAAGGTCCCTAGTCCACAGGGGCACACACAGGTCAGACCTGGGGTCCGGGGTGCAGACATTAACTTGTCTCCACCCAGCATCCCATCCCAGCGCTGTCTCCTGAGCCGCTGCTTTTAAAACCTTGTGCTAAGTTGTTTCTAGATGTGGCCACGCACAGAGGGGAGGGGCCCTGTTCCCTCCGTCTCCGCTGTCCACTCATCTTCTTAATCTTGAACTGTCGCATGGCAGATTCTTGAAAATCATTTGTTTTATATTCATTTATAAGTAGTTTTGTTACTCGTAAACTTGGAAAATACAGGAAATATGAGATGAAATGTCACGAACATAACATGTTTTGGTTACCGGTTCTATAAACAAAATATACTTACACACGAGCAGTGATGTGGTTTAATACCTTAAAGAGTTCGGTGAGTCTTTTTAGTGACTAGTTTTAAGGGAGGCATTAAATGTGAGTATTTGATCATGTTTATCCTCTGAATTCCTTTCAACCATCCTTTAGTTCTGGTTGGCGGACAAGCGTTCCCCGCGCTGAGCCGCTGACGTTTCTGCACTGGCGTTTTTTCTCTCAAGCCCACGGATCCAGCTTCCAGACCTGGGGCCAGAGACAGCAGCCAGGATGAGCAGCTACATAAATATGCTCCATCTTCTCTCTCCCTGCCTGCCTACTTGCCTTCATTCCTATCTGCTTCCTTCCTCTTAAAAAAAAACAAAACAAAAAACTTATTGTGTTGTCAAATCTGAATTCAGCAAACTGACACCAGCTTCTTTATTGCAGAACTTTTCAGACCTTTAATTGTTAAGGAAAGGTTCTGTAGCACTGACGAAGCTTGATTATCGAACCATCCCACACTTAGAATGTGCTTTATTGTTTTTTTAACATCTTGCGAGGAGTTAGGTTTCCCTGAAACTCGTTTGGGAAACACCACTTCACATCACGGCATCTGAGTTTTACCTGGGCCCCGTTACATCCCAGAACATGAGTTGGCAAAACATGGGGCTGGAAGGAGGAGCAGCCTATAGCCATGACTGATTTCTGTGTGAAGCAAACCTCTTGGCAGAGACAGAACACCGGACGTTGGGTGGAAGGCAGAGGGCCCTGTCTCGGCTTTGCTGCTTACAAACCATGTGAGTCTGGTTCGTCACAGCTCAAGCTGTTTCCTTGCCTACAAACCAGGGATAAAAATCTGCCTCCCAAGGGTTGTTGTAAAGAATAATGACATTGTTTATGAAAGTGCTCAATTAACTATAAATGCTCTAGACAAGTAATTTTAAGGTGTTTATTATATAGGAACAAACCCCAAATTGTAGCCTTGCCGATAGTGTGTTTTGGCTACGTGGCGCGGGCCTGGCGCACTAGCATCTTCAGCCTCTCCAGCCTAGCAAACAGCGCACTCCCTCCACAGGACTCCCGGAGAGAAGCTGCCCCTCCACAGCCCATCGTGGGAACCGCTGCTTTTATGTCGGGAGTCCTAGGTCTGCAGGAGGACACTCGCCTGCCTGCCGGGCTGTGGGCCTGGCCCCACCCGCATTGGCCCTGGACGGGAGGGGCAGCCAGGGCGCCAGGAAGCCAGTGCTTGCATCACCACCCCACCTACCCCAGAGCTGGAAATCGGAGGCACTGCCTGTTAACAAGACCTCTCTCCAGATGGTGGGATGGCACCGGCTGCCAATTCAGAGGCCCGTTTCTTCATCTGATGAGATGTCTGACAAAGTTGTCCTCATGAGTGTTTTGCAGACAAGTAAGAAAAAGAATGTCAGACTCCTGGGCCTCAAAGGCTTACATTTCAGTGTGGATGATAAGACACACTCTAAATAGGAACAAAAGACTTTTCTTAGGATGAAGTAGCTGCCATGGAACAATATGACAGCCACACACGGTATGATGTTATTTGGGCTCCAACTGTCATAACAAAATGCTGCCGACTGAGTGGCTTAAAGAGCAGGTGTGTCTTTTCCCACCATTCTGGAGGCTGGAAGTCTGAGCTCAGAGTGGCAGCAGGGTTGGCTCTGGTGAGGGCTCGCTTCCCGGCTTGTAGGTGGCCGCCTTCTCACTGTCCTCACTGGTCTTTGTGTCAGAGTGCTCTGATGTCTCTTAGAGGGTCACCAAGCCTATCAGATTAGCACCTTGCCCTTAGGATCTCATTTAACTTGAGTTACTTGTGAAGGCCTTATCTCCAATTTAGTCCCCATGGGATTGGGGTTTTACCGTATGAACAGTTCAGTTCATAATGAGGCCAAGGCTGTGTGCCATGTTCCAAGGAGTCAGCTGACCCACTCCGGTTCTAGGTAATATTCGACCAAGCTCTGCTCAAGATATATGGGTATAAGGATTTGATGCAAATCCTCCCAACTGCTAGAAGAAAAAAAAACGTTAATACCTACATGGCATCTAAGTTACTTCTTACTCTGAAGGTGAAATATATTTCCAGAAATGAAGTGAAATGTTCAAGCTCCCACAGTGGAAGCCCTTGGCTGCCTGAGATGAGCATTTTCATAATGTGCTATGCAGAGCAAACACACCCAGGTAAATCACCCAGGACCCCTTCCGGCACCGTGTTTCCCACAAGCAGGCACTTCCAGCTGATCATGCAGAAAGTCAGGCCCTCGTAACAGATTTTTGGTGGCTCCATGATTAACTCTTGAGGCAAGGAATCTGATCCCAAACTACTCCCTTCATACCATTTTCCCCTTTGAAACTGATGGGGCCTCCAAGGAAACCCTGGGACTCCTGGGACACAGAAGCAATGAATTCACTCATTCTAACCCAACACCTATTTTAGACAGACGAGCCCAGAGGACAGTGACCTGCCCAAAGTTACAGAGGAAGGACAGGAAGTACAACCTAACCTGGAACAGAACCAAGGTCTCCACTCAAAGTCTTGACCTCTTTTCATTCCAGAAGATTCCAAACACAGTCGAGTATAAATCGGTGATGTTTTGTGGGTTTTTTTTTTTTCACTGCCCTAGTCCAAAGAATTCAATTCAGTAAGTCTAGAGAACAGCAGATAGGGAGATATTTATGAAAGTCCAAGCGACTGGTGTGAGCGGTTTATCACCACTCGCTTCAGGATATGCAGTGGTCTTCTGGAGGGATGGAAATGAGTCCCCGAGGCTTTCAGCCAAGCTGTCACTGGCTTCGCATGGCTTTGTTGCACCAAGAATCTGTACTTCACTAGAGAGCTAAAGAGTGATTCCTAGAGCTGTATGTTGTGTCTGATCCCATAGCGTCACTTGTTAGACTCATCCAGAAAGTTCCCAGCACATTCCTATAGGTGGAATATGTGCATAAACAGTAACAGGTGCACACAGGCGATCCCACTAATTATCACCATCTGGATGAGCAGACTTAAAAAAACCCAAAAACTTTGTGATGGAATTTCCCCCTTTTGTTTTCTTATTTCTGGTGGCTTAAATACTGTGTTTGGTTTAAATACAGACATGATCCGACCACAAATATTGTGGGCAGCAGAGCCAACACAGCAGACTCTGAAGAGAGCCTGTTGCTTTCAGGTAGGACATAAAAATAGCGTTTGCTGCCTCTGCAGGTGCTCCTGGCTCTTGTTGGTGTGTGTCACCTCACGCCTCTGTAGCATATCTCTGGGGGCTTAGTTTTTTTCCCATTTTAGAGAGAGGAGTCATTGAAAGGGGAAGGGTTGGATGGTTCAAGGTCACAGAAGATGCATGATGGTCGAGGTGAAAATGCAGGTGGCAGGTCTTCACTACAAGCAAATCTAGCTGGGTTCCGGGTTCCTGGTTCCTGGTTCCTGGGCCCCAGTGGTGGCTGGCGCTGGGCAAGAGGGCTGAGTTCATGACTCCCGGAATAAAGGACCAAGAATAGGACTCTAGTCAACCGGACTTGTCTTTGTTATGATTAATAAGAGCATTGGAAAACTAATGATCTGTGTAAAGCATTCCAATCTAGTGCCACATCCTCCTGGCCCTAGTTATTAACTGTTGCTGCCTTCATGTAACAAGTGAGAGAGACAGTGCTGAGCTCAGCTGCCAGGATCCCCTGGGGACAGGAGTCTCATCAGCTGACCCTTTTGACGTTCAGGCAGATGAGATTTCAAAAACCTAGAGATCTGGTCTTTGCAGATTGTCATGGCTGATAGTTTGTTTCTGGGGGCTCTGCACCTGGCCTTTGCCTAAGTCACCCACATGTTCTTCCCACCCCTGGGAGAGCAGAAGTGAGACTGACCTTGCCAGGAAGTGAGAGCAAGGCTGCTGATTTCCCTTTTTTTCTGCAGCTCAGAAATCAACCAGGACTGATGTACAGAGGGGGTGGGGGCAGATACTGACAATTCTGCCTGGACCCTTTAAATACTAGGACTCAGAGATGAAAAAGGTGAGGTCCCTGATCTCCACATCACCACCAAAGTCACAGGGCCGTGCCAGGCAAAGGGACGCAAGGGCTGGGTCTGCTCAAGTGAGGTTCTGTGGGAAAGCAGAGGGAGAGGGATGCAGTGGGACCAGGCATTAACAGGGTGGCCTCTCTAGGCTTCTAGAATCAGATTCTGCTACATCTGAGACATGGCAGACCCCGCTTATTTACAGAATCTCTGCAGTTGCCTTTGTAAGATTTTTGGAGGGTCCTCAGCTGGCATAGCGATACTGACCTAGCCACTTCCTCTAAGTCACTTTTCTTTTCTGTGGTCTGCGTGGTGATCTGTGAAAGCAGAATTGTCTCTTCTGCCACTGATCTCTTTTGAGCGAAGACCTTAGAGTCCTTCTGAAAGGGAGAATGTTTTCTAATGATGCGATTAGTTGCAACATCTTCCTTCCATTTAGCAAAGCAGATGCTCTGTTTCCCTACCAGGGCCCTGTGGGCGGGACTTGGGACGGGTCCTATTTAAGTTCGTGTGAGATGGAGCGAAGCAACTGGGGCCTGACCTGGGCTAAAGGCCCATTCCTTGGGTACAAAGGAAGATTGCTTACATGTGTTGTGTGTCTGTGACAGGGGAAGAGGGTCCAAGCAACTGGTTCACACGGCGGCGTGGGCTGGGAAATCTGAAATCCGTAGGCAGGCTGGAAACTTTGGCAAGTTTTCTGTGTCACAGTCTTGAGAATCCCTTTTTCTCTAAGAAATCTTGCTTTTGCTCTTGTGACCTTCAGTGGCGTGGATGAAGCGCACCTGCATAAGTAGGTGATCTGCTTGACTCAAAGTCTGCTGAGTCCAATGTGCGTCACGTCTTAAAAATACCTTTACTGCAACATCCGAGCTGATGTTTGACCTAATGATGGGGCGCCATAGCCTGGCCAAGTCAACACATAAAATTCACCAGCATGCTTTTCATGAAATGTTTGCAGCCACAGGAGAAGCAGGCACAGTGACTGGGCCTGGGTTGAAGGTGTCTCCAGCTCCGCCTTCACAAGACTCCAGGCTGTGGAGTTGTGTGTGTGTGTGTGTGTGTGTGTGTGTGTGTGTGTGTGTGTGTGTGTGTGTGTGGTTCTTATTTTATAAGTAAAGTGTATTGCGCTGCACCATTCATGTACCTCTGCCTTGTTGGCGGCTTCTTTCAAACCACAATGGCGGTTGAATGCTTCCCACAGAGACCATATGGCTCCTGCCTAAAATATTTCCCGTCTTGCCCTCTATGGGAAATGTCTTCTGACCCCTGACCTGGAGGTCTGTCTACCTCATGACTGAGAAAGGATACCAAGGTCTTTGGCGATAATCACACGTCTCCCATTTCTGAGGAGGAGCATTCTTTCTGCTGCTCTTCATCCTGTCGCCGGGGTAGGCTTTCCTGAAGGAGCAGTCAGGGCCAAGCTAAGTGGCCCAGGATCATGGCAGTAGCCATGGCCACCTTCGCATGAGGCCTCTTCCCAGTGCCTAGCCTGCACTCCTCCCTGCGTCTTCACGTCGATGAAAACAGCAACTCCACAGAGAATACCTGAGCTCTCCAAGCCGGATCTTTAATTTCTTTGCAAACCAAGCTACAGCCTCCGTTTTTCATACTGTCCACCGCCCCAAAAGAGCTACTTTTTCTTTTTAAAACAAGTAAATAATCTACTAGGAGCCAAGCTCCTTGTGTCCAGTCTCTGATACTCAGCAGCCGCTTCCTCACCTGTAAGCCTGAGTCTCGCCTGACTGCTTCAGGCCGTGTGCCCATTTGAGCAGCAAGGTCAGTGAAAGATTGCTGAGCCTCCCGACGGGCACCAGGCCTCCTGATGGGCACCAGGCATGGAGTGTGGTGGAGTCACAGGTCTGTTTGAGTCGCTCTGTCTAACAGATCTTGAGACAATTATAAGATGAGCAGATGTTTGGAGAGTGATTTTGATAAGATGCTAGCTGTAAGTTTTTCCATGCTCATCAAATGTCACTGACTATACACACTCCCTGTGATCCTGTGCAGACGATATTGTTGACTTAATTGTCTGCATGGCAGTAACTAAACGTTGCATGTATGCTGAGCGTCTATTTGCTTAAAAGTTTAAGTGTATCTATTGCTTAACCACCTGTAAAATCTCCAGAACCCCAGAAGAAATGCTAATGAAAGATCTGACCTGAAATTCAACAATGAGCTTCACCAAAGAGAAGAAAGAATGAATAGGAATGAGGAGTGTCATTATGCAGGACTGGCTTTTTAAAATGCCGGTGTTAACCATCAAACTTGCCCAAACAGAAGAACCCAGCAGAGAAATGTTACCTCAGTGAGCGCCGCCTCCTGTCTTGCCTAATCACTCATCTTCCATTTGGGGAAATGCCTTATTCTAAGGAAGATGTCTTAAAAAGCTAAGTTGTCCTGCCAATAGAGAGGTGTGGGGGCCACCTTTGTCGTCCATTCTCCTATGACAGCATGTGTGAATCATTGTTCTCAGGACATTTGGGCCTAAGGCTTTTAATTAGACTGTAAAGCAGTACTATTCCCTGATCTGTTTTAAAGATATTCTGCTGAAGAGAAAAATCTCAGCTTTATCAATCCATGTAGGCTGAAATAAAAGTGAACTGGGATAGAAAAAGAACCCAATGGGCCCCCCACAAAAAAGCCTAGGTTTTGGTGTATGAAGTCACGAACAGCCTCTGTTTAGGTGGATCACTTTATAGCAACTATGTTAGATGTCTGGTATTTTAAAGCTAGTTTGGTCAACTCCATTCAAGTTAAAGAATGTCTTGTTTTTTATTTTCAAGGAAGCAAGCAGAAATGAAGGCAAACAGGCAGGTAGGCAGCAAGAGAGATGAGGAAGAAGCACATTATTTAGTTGTTCACCTGACTTGTTCCCTTCTGCCCTGGTTCACAAACGGGTCCTTGGACTATTCTGGAGCCACAGACTCCTGCGCCACCAGGATGTGCCAATGAATATCTTTGAGAGTTAAAAAATTACTTAATAGTTAAAAAACAATGTAAGCTAAGGACAAATAAGGTCTTACTTTTCGTTTTGCTTCTGCATCTTTGCTCTGGGTCTGTTTTTCAATCTGGAAAATGTACAGGTTTTTAACTGTGGAGGTTTTATTGCATGTCGTCCCTTCCAGCCTCCTGAAATGACAGCCCATGCACACTGTGACCCACTTCAGGAGTGCTCCGTGGTTAGGGGAGGGACACTGGGGAGACCATGGACCTGTGCGGGCAGGGCTGGGGGTCTCAGAACCTGTCCCATCTCTGGACCGACTCTCGTTCCGTGAGGATGCCGAGTGAGCAGGGAGGGGTTGCCACGGCGACCGGAACCGTGTGCACCAAACTTGTTGATTTCTCCCTCTCTGACTGCGTGTCTTTTCTGACCGGAGAGAGCAAATATGGGCACCAATGTGGGGGTCTCAGCCAGTTCCCACAAATCACCCTGCAGCTGCAGTCTGGACGCAGTTCACAGGTTCACAGAGGAGCACAGCGCCAAGACACCATCACGCGTCTAAACAGGCCCCACTCCCAACCAGCTTCCTTGTGCCTCCCTGTGTCTCCAAGAGCACACTCCAGGCCCACCTGCTCTGAGGGCCCCCCGAGGCGAGAGTCTCTTCTAGCTCTGTCCCTCCTCTGAATTCCCCAGTGCTGGGGACGGTAAGTCTCGTCGGAATAGGACTGTTAGCCTCAGGATAAATGGTTTCCATGGTAGATCAGGTGCATAACCCATCCCAGCAGCGTCAGAAGAAATTGCTGGAGTGGGCCGAGATCTGTGATCAGGCTTGGGGTGTAGAAGGAAGGGGGTGGAGGGCACAGGGAGACGGGAGGGGAAGGGAGCAAGGGAGAAGGCCTGTCCATGGGGGAAGGATTTAATGCTGTTGTGGAAAGAAGATGAGAACATTAGAGGCAAGGACGTGTCAGTACTGTTCCGAGACACTGAAAGAGCTGATTTGGTCTCAGTTCTGCACCCCGGGGCCTCCCATATGGGCAGGAACTCAGGAAGACAGGGTGCTCCCGGGGACCCTCCAGCCCTGGAGCCTCCCCGCACCCGGTAGCCCTCTGACTGCCGGGGACATCGGTGATGGCCGGAGGGGCTGCTGACGGCATTGCAGAGCCTCTCCCACAGCCACTGCTGTCTGGCACTTGCCTTCATGAAGTTCGTGAGTCTGTGCTCCAGCAGGTCTCAACAGCTCCCGTCCTTCTCCACGAAGGCCTGTCCACATTGAAAGGACTCCTGTCGTCTGGTCGCTCCCCTGCCACCAAGCCGTCGACAGCTGTCAGGCGGTGTCTGCAACCCGTGTGAGTTCACTGGAGTTTGGTGTGTGAGATGGATCTTCCGCTCTGCTCCCTCGGCTTTTTTCTTTTTTTTGCTCAAGCTCCCTGGCTTGGAAGAGAGCTCTGGCAAGAACTTCTATGTCTGATATGAAAACAAGATTCTGTCTATAGATAGCTGTGCGCAGGTGTTCCATAGGCGTCCGTGCAGCGTGAATGTGAAACGTGGTCTTAACGCTCAGCAGCAACCTGCTTAGCCGCAGCCGTATGTGTCCGTGTGCTCATGACCTGATAGCCCTGCTCTCATCCAGATCCTCACTCAGGACCTTTGACAGCGAACCGTGCTTGTCAACATGTTCTAAAAAGCCAGCTAATAAAAAAAATGTCAAGTCGCTTCCAAATGGATCTAAGTAGAATTGTAAAGTTTGTACCCAAAGAAAGTTATTTATGAGACAGGCGCTATCACTTTGCACTCGCAAACCTCTGATGGCATCCAATCGTCTGCAGTGAACCATCCAGATTCGGGCTGGTCACTCAGGCCTTTCATAGTCTTCACCTAGATTATTCACCTTGAAGGCCCTGACCTCCTCTCTCATACCACGATGCTTGTGTTTAGCTGTGTCTTTTGGACCATGTTGAAGTAGATTTCTTGGGCAAGGACATAATGGACATTCGCATTCGATTTCAGAAGTCCCGAAGCTCGAAGGGAGAGTGCATTCATTTATCGACTAGTTTTGCTTGTAGTCAGGGAGCAACCCAAAGCCTCTCTCTGGAGCGTGTGTGCGGGATGCAGGCCAGCATGTCGGGGGCCAGGAGAGCTTCAGGCAGCTTGTGGTGGGTTGCTGCTGGCCGCAGAGAGGCAGCCTCTCTTAGAAGGCGGTCTTTGAGCAGAGACTGGTCTCAGATGAAGGGAAGCACCAGCGAAGTTTCAGGAGAACAGTGTTTTCACTCAGGGAAGAGCACATGCAGACTCTCGGGCAGGAGCAGACTTGGGGTGTCTGTCACAGCAAGAAGGCCAGTGGTGGCTGTGGAGGGAGGGCAGGTCATGGGCAGCTGAGGCCAGATTGTAGAGCAGAGCATTTGTACTTTTCCCTGCGTGACACGCACTGCTGGGAAGGTCTGGGCAGCCCAGTGTGGCGGACATGAGCTCAGTGGTTACTCTGGCTCCTGGATGCAGAATGGGTTACGGTGGGCGTCCAGCATGGCAGCTGGCTGGAGCCTGGAAGGAGATGATCTAGCAGCCTGGGTTAGGGACAGCCTGGGGACAGGCTAGGGTAGGGGCCAGGGCGGTGTAGGGTATGAGAGATGGAGGTGGTAAAAATGGTAGGATCCAGCTCTTGCCAGCCAGCCAGCTGCCTTGTGAAATAGTGGCCTCCTTGGTGGTGGGGATAACCCAACTCTAATCCGTACGCTCATGCCTCTGTTGTTTCAAACATTTTATTAGATAACTATGATACACAACCTGGGTTAAGTACAGTGGGAGAGGACAGATGGAGAGAATAAACTCGGTGGATAGGACTTTTCCAGCCCATTGGGAGAAATGAACAAAAGAGGAGCCACCAAATCATCAAGTGTTCTTCACCATTGTCAGTGGGTTCTGCCACCACTTGGTCCTACCACCCCACATCCCACTCCCTCCTGGTAACCTCAGTTCTATTGCCAGTGTCAAAGGGTTGGTTCTGCTTCATCAGTTCCTTTGTTTTGTCTACTCATGTTCCACCTATGAGTGAGCTCATCTAGTATTGACATTTCTTCTTTGGCTTATTTCACTTAGCATTGTCCTCTCTAGTTCCATCCGTGTTCGTTCAAATGACAGGATTTCATCTCTTCTAAGGGCTGTGTACTATTCCATTCCACATCTTTATCCACTCATCTGATGATGGGCACTTAGGTAGTTTCCAGTTCTTAGTTACAGTGAATAGAGTTGGAATTAACTTGGGGGTTCATAAGTCCCTGCAACTTAGTGTTTTTTTAATCTTATGGGTAAATATTCAGAAGTGGGGTAGTGGGATCATATGAGATTTCCATTTTCAACTCTTGAGGAATCTCCATACTATTCTCCATAGGGGTTGCACCAATTTGCACTCCCACCAACAGTGTAAAAGTGTTCCCTTTTCTCCACATCCTCGCCAGCATTTGTTATTTCCAGACTTTTGGATAATAGCTAATCTCTCAGGTGTAAGGTGATTCCTCATAATTGTGATTTGCATTTCCCTGATAGCCAGCAAGGAGGAACATCTTTTCATGTGCCTGCTGGCCATCTGTATGTCCTCTTTGGAAAAATGTCTCTCCAGTTCCTCTTCCCATTTTTGGATTGGATTGCCTGTTTTTCTGTCATTGAGTTTTATGAGTTCTTTTTATATTTTGGGTATTAAGCCCTTGTCAGAAATATGGAACAGAAATATCTTTTCCCAGTTAGCAGGTATTTTTTTTAATTTGGTGATTTTTTTTTTTATTATGAAGCTTTTTAGTTTAATGTAGCCCCAATTGTTTATTTTTCTTTTTGTTTCCCTTGATGCCGAAGATGAGTCCCCAAAGACCTCTCTAAGACTGATGTCATGGAATGTCTTTCCTATGTTGTCTTCTAAGAATTTCAAGGTTCCCTGTCTTATGTCCAGGTCTCTAATCCATTTGGAATTAATTTTTGTGAGTGGTGTTAGAGAGGGGTCTAGCTTCATTATTTTGCATGTGGCTGTCCAGTTATCCCAACCCTGTCTATTGAGGAGACTTTCCTTTCTCCACTGTATGCTTTTGGCTCCTTTGTTGTATGTTAACTGACCGTAAGTGGGCCAGTTTCTGCTGATCCAGACCTATTCCACTGGTCTGTGCCTCTGTAGTTATTCTGGTACCAAACTATTTTGAACACCACCGCTGTGTGTCTGGGAGTGTAAACCCTCCAGGTCTGGTTTTTTTTTTCCTCATAATTGCTTTGCCTGTTCAGGGTCATTTGTTGTTCCATATAAATTTTGAGAGTTTTTGTTCTATTTCTTTGAAATAATCCCTGGAATTTTAGTGAGGATTGCATTGTCTATAAACATATTATATATGTTAGCTATTATATAGAGACATCACCAAGAAAGAAAATTACAGACCAATATCTCTAATAAACACAGATCCAAAAATTCTGAACAAAATATTAACGAACTGAATGCATCAAAAGGATCATTCATCATGACCAAGTGGGATTTCTCTCAGGGATTCTAGAATGGTTCAACATACATAAATCTGTTAATGTCATACAGCTTATTAATAAGAGCAAGGAGAAAAGCCACATGATAATATAAATAGATGCAGAGAAAGCCTTTGACAAGAGCCAATGATAAACACTCTGCATAAAATGGGGATAGAAGGTACATCCCTCAGTATAATAAAAAGCCATATATGATAAACCCACAGTCAATATCATAATCAATGGTGAAAAATGGAAAGCATTTCCTCTAAAGGTAGGAAAAAGACAAAACTGTCAACTCTCACCACTGCTTTGTAATATTGTATTAAAGGTCTTAGCTGGAGCAGTTGCCCAAGGAAAAGACTTAAAATAAATCCAAATTGCAAAGGGGGAAGAAACCTCCCACTATTTGTGGATGACATGCTTATACATTGAAAACTGTCAAAAAATACTAGAACTAATCAATAAATACAGGCTACAGAAGTAACGTGGCAGGCTACAAAACCAATGCACAAAAATCCATTGCGTTTTTATATGCAGACAACATGCTAGAAGAAAACAAAATCAAGAAAACCACACCACTTAAAATAGAAGAATCAAATATCTTGAAATGTCTTAACAAAGGAGCTAAAAGACCTGTCCAATGAAAACTGCAAGCCTTTCTTAAAAGAACTAGAGGAGGATACAAAGATATAGAAAGATATTCCCTGCTCATGGCTGGGAAGAATCAACATTGTTAATATGGTTATCTTACCTTTTAATCCTTATGGGAACTATATCATTTCTCTTTAACAAATGAGGACCTTGGAACTCAGAACATCAGGCCAAGAATTTCAGTTTTGTTCTGGCTGGTTCAGTCTGTATCTTCAGGGGAAGCTAGGCTTCAACAAAATTATAATTCAAAGAGTATAAAGAGCTCTCTCTATAAAAATACACCCAAGCCACACAATAAATATAAGGAAAGTATTATCCCTATTTTATAGATAAAGAAACGGAGGTTCAGAGGAGGTGAGTCAGATATGAGGCTTTGACATTAACTCTTTTCTCTGCTTGGAAAGCTCTCCTATGACTTTCTGTAACTAGCTCCTATCTGTCATTCAGAGCTTAGTTTAAATGCCATCTTCCCCAAGAACAAGTCTACAATGTCTCCGAGGTCTTAGAGTCTCACATCATCCTATTCAGATTCTTTTTTTAGCACTTACCAGTATTTGGTAATCTTTTTTTCGTTAAACTTTGCTGATTGTCAATTTCTCCCCACTAGAAAGTAAACTCCATGAATGATTTTTCTTTCTTCAATTCTCATCTTGATTTTATTTTAGTCCCCTTCAATAGACAGGCATCATATTATGTCTTACATACTCATATTTGATTTTATTTACACACCAGTTTACTATTTTTTATTGCAAATAGTCCTTCCAGCATTTTTCTCCCTCTTTCTTTCTAGTGTCTTTGTTCTTCTTCCTAAAGTATATTCTTTCGTTCACAGACATTTCTTTTATGTAAGTCTATTATACTGAACTCTGCTTTTGAATGATTTTATTTCCTTTTGTTCTTGAAGGATAGTTTCGATGGATATATTTAATGCAATTCGGAGCTGACAGTGAGTTCCTCTCAGCATGTGAAGGTCTTCTACTACCTTCTGGTTCTCATTGTTGCTGTTGAGGTCAATTCTCAATCTGTTGTTGTTACTGGTTTCAAATACTTATTCATTCATTCATTCATGCATGTGTTGTGCTATAGTTGACACGTAACATTGATTTTTGGTACACATCACAGGGAATATATCAATTCTCAGTCTTAATCATTGTTCCTTCAATAGTGTTTCCCCCTTCCCACTATCCTGATTATTTTTAAGATCTTCCCATGGACTTTGGCTTTTTGTAGTTTCATAATGATGTGTCTTGCTTGGAATTAGTTGGATTCCCTGAAACTGAGAAGTGATGTCGACTCTAGAATTCTAAGCCATTATCTTTTCAAATATTTCTTCTTTCTCTTTACATCTTCTTGGAACCCCAGTTATACTTAAATTGCTCCTTTCATTCTTTCATGATATATTTTAACCTCTTATTTATATTTTTCACCCTTTTACCCTGATGCACCCTGGACAGTTTCTCAGCCTTCTATTTCCTGGTCTACCAGGTATGATTTTACTACGCTTCATCTATTGTTTAACCCATTAAATAAGTTTTAAATTTTGTATAACTTTAAATTCATGAAGTTATATTTGGTACTTTAGAATATCTTTTGTTCAGTGTTGATCAACTTTTGCCCCTTTGCAATAAAGAAATTAATTTATACATCTTCTCTCATTTCCTTATGTTAAATCTGCTTTTATAAAAATCTGTATGTGATAGTTCAGTATCTGCAAGCTCTATGGGTAGGTTCTGTTTTATTGCTTCTGTTGACTCTTATTCACAGTTGTGCTCCCACACATCTAGTGATTTTACTGTTCACTTGTGAACATAAAAGCATGAGTTGAGGACCTGTTTCTTCAGAGAGAATTTGTTTCTTCTGTCAGATGTCTAGTGTACTATGAATCTGAGACTGCAGAAAGTTTGGAGACTTTTCTTTGTTTTTCTTCTGACCCCAAATGATATTAATTATGGTAGGAAATATTAGGGGAAACTTTTTTTTCGCTTCCATTTTTTGACTCCGAGGGTCAAGGCTGAGCCAGACAGATCTCTTCCGGGGTCACCTTGGAAGTGTCGCTTACTCTATAAGCCCCCTGAGTTCCATTCTGATGTTTTCTACAGTCTCCTATACAGTCTTTCGAGTCCACCAGGGAATCCACAGATTTTCCTAAGGAAATGTCTCCTGGTTTACTTATCCCCATTGAATCGTACTTCTTCTGTTTTCCTTATTTTCCTACTAACCCAGCCATACTTGAAAATGTTTAAGTTTTATCTAGGATTTTAAACTATTCTGCCCTGGACAGCTGGTCTCTCCTCATTCAGTCCCACATATTGCCAGAAGCAAAAGTAACTTGTCTCACCCTGCATTTCTTGGCCTCCACGTTTGATGAACACATGTCAGAAATGTAGCAAAAAGTCATTTCGGTTTTGAGCAATGTTCCCTTGGTATTAAGAATGTCCCTCTTCCTCTCAGCCCCTCTAGCCAAACAAACAAGGGCCTTGGGTGAACTAAAGGGCCAAGGTGACTAGAAGGCAGTAAGAAATGGGGTAGAGAGATAAAGAATAGGTTGGAGACAAAGACTGGAATTTGATCATGAGAGACTATTGGGGGGGACTGGATTTTATTCGGAGGCACTGAAGGATGTTAACAGGGAAAGGGTGTGAATTAATTTTATTTAAAGAATATTAATAAGTCTGACAGTTTGTTAGAGAGCCAAAGCAGAAAATCTCTTGGAGGCTGTTGTAGTAGGTCAGATAAGAAAAGGAGGTAGCTAGGAGTAACAGGGTAGTCAAAGGTGTGAAAATACAGATGAATATGTTTCTATCACTGTATAATTACCCCCATTCAGCAGCCCAATAAACACTTGCAACACAGTTAATGAAGGTTGGGGATTGTGGAGTGAGTTAAACGAACGTGTTTGGCTCAGTCTCTCAAGAGTTTCAAGCTGTTGGCTGAGGTCATCTCAAGGTTCACCTTGACTGGAGAATCCACTTTCAAGCTTGGTTGTTGAAGGTTCAATTCCTTGTTGCCTGGTCGAAGACTTTTTTGTTCCCCACCATATGGTTCTCTCCACGGGCTCTTCACATCGTAGCAACATGCAGCTACTTCCGTCAGAGCGGAGCTGGTGGTAGGGAGAATAAGATCAAAGCCAGTCTTTCTAACCAAGTCTCTGAAGTATATATCATCAGTTCTCCCATATGCTGTTGGTCAGCCAGACCAGTGATTAAATTTACAGGTCACATGGCCGAGATTGAAAACTGAGGTTAGTCGATAAGATCACTTACTTATAGTCATTCTCAATCTTTGCTGCCTGTTAGATTCACCTAGGAAGACTTTTTAAAAATTTGACTCCTTCTCTATGTCAATTAAATTAGTATCTTCTAGTGTGGCATCTAGCTCTGGAGAGGTTTAAAGCTCCCCAGTGATTTCACTATACACCATGGTGGAGAGCTACTGACAAAGGGGGGAATTAAAAGAAACAATGGAGAAGAGAAGGAAGCCCAAGACTGTGGCCCGTGTACGAGGGCAGAGAGCTCTAGAGAAGAGAGTCAGGGCATAGGTGAAGCTTCTTGCATGGGGCCTGAGAACTGGTTAACGTTGCGATGCTCAGGACTGAACTGTTGGCCAGTGAGTGAGAGCAGGTGATTCTCTTGCAAAGGGATATTGTCTTTGACCAATGGAAAGCACGGGGTCCCTTTGGAATTTCAAAACTTAAAAGGGGGAATACGCGAATTCCATTTTGTAAGGCTAACTAGACCCAGCATTTTTACCAAGTATTCCTCTGGCTGCTTTAATTCAGGACAAAAGTTAAGCAAATTTGAACCTGATACTCTTGAAGGATGAATGATTCTGTGCAGAGATGTAACTGGATTCCAACAGGAATCCCTGAAGCCAAGCTGCAAAGGGTAAAAAGAGTTAAATGTCTCACCCAGTTAAACAAGAATAACATGCCAATCTTTGCAATCAGAAAGATCTTGGGGGAAATCAGTTGTGTTCGGAGGTGTTTTTCCATCTGTTGGGGATATGTACATTGAGAGATTTATTTTTTTTTAATATCGAGACTTTTGCAAATTGATGTGTCTGAGTAAGAACAGTGACTTGCAGCTGTGTTCCCCACCTGGCTTCCTGAGACATCGAAACGTACCTTGATCTCAATTTATTTGCCATGACTCTTGACCAACACATCAGATAGGTCCAATTCATAACTGTTGAGTCCTTTAGAAGTATAAAGCATATTTCCTCATTCTATTTCCATGACCTGACCAGGTTCTTTGAAAAGCTATCACTTTGTTTCTATTTCTGACAATTAGGATCATTAAAGGGACACCAAAATGCTCTATATTGAGCTTCAAATACCTTGGGTCCAAATTTAGCTCTACCGCTTGTTGGCTCTAAGCTCTGGGCCAAGCCACTTTGTCTACAAACCTGCTCCCCTTCCGTGAAGTGGAATAATCCTTTTGTTACCTCTTTCCTGTGGTCATTGATTATAGAGAAATGAGTGAATTATCTTGTGGACTTAACCATCATCACCACTTCCCTCCCTCTGGGCTTATGCAGAAGCTGTTCACCTGCCTGAGATCTCTGCTCCTTGCCTTCTCACCATCAGACCTTTCCTTTCTTCCAAATCTAATGGCACAAAGCTGATATCTCTTTAATAGGCCTCCTTGATTCAACCTCACTTGGCTCTCACATGGATCACCCATGTTATTTTCCTCCAATGCCAGCAGAATATTGTGTTCTTTTAAAATTAAGTATGCGTCTCTGTAGGTATCTTCAGTTTGTCTCACATTTCATTCTGGGTCTGCACTGGATTGTACATTTTACGAGTAGGGACTGGAGATTTACTCCCATTTTACAGCTAAAAAAAAAAGTTCCATTGATTTCGATAGACTACCAACTTCTTTTTAACATCTGATCTGTATTTCTCACTGATCTGTACAAATCAAGATCATCCACAAAGTAACCAGATTTGGAATGTTTGCAAGCATTTTCCTGCATTTATGGCTCAATCCTTTCCTTGTTAAGATACTTCTTGACTACATTGTTTTACTGGTAATTTGGTCCAACCAGTGAGAAGGGATAATGGAAACACCCATTTTTGTCTTTCACTTAACAGGAACATGTCTTCATCAACACACTTCACTGAGATGTTCACAGCGCTGTGTATCCATTCTGCCTTCTCTTTCAAGTTGTTCCAAGCTCAGTGACATTCTAAATGATGACTCATTGTCTAAATGTGGAGGCTGTCATTCTGCATGCACAACTGTGCCTGCTTGGGTTCCCTCCAGTCCCTGATGTTAAGTATGACTCTGGCCTTGCAGAGGAGAGTATTCTGAAAATGATCCTCTGTGAACTTGAAGGTGGCATAAATCATGATACATTTTTAGCACCCATTGAAGGGATTTAAGCAAAGACTTGGTGGATTTTAGATAATAAACGTGCATTGTAGATTCCTTTGGCCCAGTAGCAACCATGCCATTCTGGAAGACAAGAGGCCCGAGTTAGGGGTATTGCTCTTTTACCAGCCAGTTCTGTGACTTTGGACAAGTAATGATACCCTCCCTGAACCTCAGAGAGGAAGCAAGTTGAACCAAATCATCTTAAACTTAATTTCCTTAAAGCTCCAAGATTCTATGGAGTGCAGTGAAATAGCATGACTCAATCAACATGGACTTTATGATTTTTTTTTTTTTTTGGTGTCCCAATGTGTTTATTGATCTGGAGAGGTAGTGGGAGGAGTCTATTCTGAGTTCACTACTTTCTAGGTGTCTCACAGATATGTGTGTGACATTTGGTGAAAGGGAATTAGAAACCAGAAAATGGAAATGGGAAAGGGGAAAAAGAGCCTGTTTTTGTGTCCCCCTCCACGCTAGTATTTTTCTGCTTTAGCTGTAGATTTCTGTAGCGCAAGGGTAGCTGCTGATTGCTATAGACTGCGTGCTTGTGTTTCCTCAAATTCTTATATTCAAGCCCTAATGTGATATTATTTGGAGCTGGGGGTCTTTGGGAGGTGATTCTGTCATAAGAAGAAGCCCCTGTGTTTGGATAAATGTCCTTATGAAAGAGAAAGCGAGCTAGCCATTTCTCTCTCCATCAAGTGAGAATTCAATGAGAAGATGACCCTCTGTAAACCAGGAAGAGGGACCTTCATCAAAACCCCATCACACTGGCTCCCAGCCAGCCTCCAGAACAGTAAGAAATAAATGCACATTATTTTAGCCGCCCAGTCAGTGGTATTTGCTGTAGTAGTTTGAACTAAGACTTTGATATCCTCCAAGACACGAGTATGAATCTGATTTGGCCCCAGTTCAGGACTGAAGTGATCCCCTAAATCATTGTTTTAGAGACCAGTGTTTCTAGGGCCCCTGTTTGCTTGGAGAGACTAAAACTACACCGTTGGAGCTCACCCCCAAGTGCTGAGTCCCCCTCACATGCTCCTATACTGTAGAGAAAGGTGTCACCCTGCCCGCGTCATCGTTGAATTCATGTTGATATGAGCTGCTCTGGCTGATTCAGTCAGACAATGCTGTACTTTCTCTTTTAAGAATATATTGCTAGAGAGGCATTCTTCTGTTGGAAGTCATGTAGATGATTTTCAATCCTCTATTAAAAACAAAACCACAAATACACACTTTCGTGCTGCTCTTCTTGACCACATGGAGCGACTGGATAAAAAGTGTCTTTAGCTTGTGACAAAATGCTCTGGAAGGGGGTCATCCCAATGTCTGTTCCTCCTATTACACCCAATCCTTGTCTGCACACAGTATTTTCTAGACAAGTTAGCTTCTCCCAGCCTCTGTTACAGTGGGCGTTTAGCCTGGTTCCAGGTTTTTAAGGGAACAATTTAAATTTTTCACTATTACAGTCAACAGTAGGATGTTTACTATAGGTTCTTGACATGTTTATTAGATGAAGGAAGTTATTAGTCTTCTTTTATTATGATTTTTAAAAACCATGAATGGATGTTGGGTTATAACATATTTTTTTCTGCCTACTTGGAGATCACTAACATCTCCATAATCTTCCTAATAATACTAGATATATATGGGAATATATGGGAATCTGTGAAATGGGATAAAGATTATCATTAAAAAGAATTCCTTTCCATTTCTAAACCATCACCCTCTAATAGGACATCTCAAAAGTCCCCTCCCACCCTCAGAAGCTTGGAAAGGAATGTGGGTAGGATCACACACTGCAAATAATTCATCAGGTGGTAAGTAGGGCTATGTTAGGGTGTTGTTTTAACTGGAGAGTATTCCCTAGAAAGACAAGAACAGCTTGCTTCACGATGGGTTGTTTGAACAATATATGATTATTATGGGTCGATGCCTGGGGCTTGGACATATTTTTGTTAAGGTGAAATTTTCTTTGTAATGGAGTTGGTGATAATGGCATTTGATCTCCATTCATCTCACTTAACCATTCCCCCTCTGGCGGCTTTGATAGCCTTGCTCCTTTTGCAGCAGTCAGCCCAGCCGTGTCTAAGGAGCCAAATGTGCCTCTAATTTGTGACCAAAAGCTCTGAAGGAGGCCCTCCCCAGAAGCTCGAGAGCTCTTTGATTTACCAGCCATTCATCCATCATGGATGCCTTCCTCAGTCTGCTTTCCCAAAGTGTTTATTGTCTTACGTAGCTGATCTTCCTCTGAGCCCTTCCAGCCTCTTGCAACAAAACTTGTGCTTGTCACACATTACAGATGATGGACGATTATGTTCTGGAAGGTTCTGAGTTTTCACTCTTGGCTGGAGTGAGTGCCCTCTGGGCATGCAGTTGTCAGTTGGACAGTGATGCCAACCATCTTCATATCCCCTGTGTTGAGTAGAGGCACATCTGCCATTGATCTTGCAACAATGTTTGGAGTTTAAATAAGAGTTTGGCATAGAAGAAGGAGAGTGTGCACGATACAACCCGTTTCACCAACATCACCTTCCACAGTTCAAAGATCAGGCGGCAGCAGGTGATTGAGGGAACAATCTGCAGACAAATACAGAATTCCTTGTCTCCTGAATGACATATCCATCAGATTAAACATTCACTGTCATTCCCAAAAGCATGCTTTTCCCTTCTTCTGGCTGTAAAGAGGCTAATTCTGTAAGAAGTTCAATATAGGAAGTTGTTTATGGCATTTTGCATGAGGGCAGGTAGGACCCCTTCACCAGACATGTCTCCTCTCCTCAGGTCCTGCCATCGATGGCTCCTGGTAAAATGGGACTCTATCATGTTGGGAGATGTAAATTGTTCCCATTCTCAGGCTATGTTGAATTGATTAGCTCAGTCAGTGATTTGGGGCTCATGAGAAATACAGCACAGCATTCATTCTGAAAAATTTTAATAGCAGTTATGTGCCAGGTACTCTGTAAGGTCTAGTGATTCAAAGATGTGACTGTGCCTGCAGTGCCCCAGCCCAGGGGAGAACACAGCCTCGTGGTGTCTCTGAAAGAGCGCCAAATTGAGGCCTAGGACTTGGATCTTCTACCAGTCCTGAACCAGATCTCAGAAGTGGGTGAGCTGGAGGACCCCGTTAGGCCACAGTTTTCCCCATTTTGACTCAAAGATGGGAAGAGGGTAGACTAGAATCTCTAAAAGTCCTTCCAGGTTCGTCCTGGTATTAAATTCTCTATATTTGTAACAGGTCATATATATTCATCTGGTCCAAACATCAGCAGTAGACAGTCCTGCTCCCTTCCCTGTGCTCCTATCTGACCTGGTCTGTCTGCCTACTCAAGCACTTCACCATTGGTGGTAGTTTCCTGCTTATCTTTTCAGAGATGTAAAATACTTACAAGCCATTGCATATCTATATTCTTGATCTCACTTTCATTTAAGGCAAAATATAGCATGCCGTCGACACTGTCCTGTACCTTGCTTTTTTTCCAATTAATAATTTATCTCAGAGATCTTTTCACGTCAAGAGAGTTTCTCCAACCTCTCTCTCTCTCTGCCTCCATATATATGTATGTATGTATGTATGTGTATATGTGAGTGTGTGTCTATATAAATGTTCAAGAATTTAACCAGCTCCATGTAGATAGCAATTTGGCTGTTTCTATTCTTTTGCTATCCCAAACAATGTCAAAATGTTTAAGGTTGTATTTACATCATTTTGCATGCTGGTGAGCATACCAGTAAGATGATTCCTGCAAGTAGAATTTCTGGGTCAGTCAATAAGATGCACATTGCTCATTTTGAAAGTGTAGTGTCTTTTTTTCTGACACCAAATGTGTGGTGTCTTTCCAACACTAATTCTACGATTCTCTGACACCCATTGGGTGTCCAACTATTCACTTACATTTTTGACACCATTTACTTGGAGTTGGTGTCAGACTCCACAAGCTTCAAGTCTCACAAGCCTGCCCTCACTTCAGACACCAGTCACCAACACCAGTCACCAGCCAACGACACGTTTGTGGCCGTCTCTGACAGCACCACCCCCGCTTGATAATTTGTTAGAACGACTCACAGAACTCAGGACAGGGGTTTTCTGTCACCACTGACTTTTTATGACGGTTGCGCCTCAGGAACAGTCAAGCGCACAGGCAAGGCCTGTGGGCTGCCATCTTCCTGGCACCTCAGGTGCTCACCAACCAGAAAACTTGCCAGAGTTCCTTGTTCAGGGGTCTTCGTAGTTCAGCCTCCGGCCCCTGGGCCTTCTCCAGAGGTCAGGGAGTGAGGAAAGTCCACACCCTCTAATCACCACAATTCTGGTCATTCTGCTCACCAGAGTCCCCTCCTTAGCATAAACACAGGTATGGCTAACAGCCTCTCCTTTTGAATAACAAATGACCCTCCTATCACTTAGGAAATCCCAAGGATTTCTGGAGCTCCGTGACAGAAACCAGGGACAAAGAGCAAATAGTTTTTATTATACTGCAGAAAAACGCAATCAAAATACCCTCCTCTGTCCATTTACACTCCCAGTCCTACCCTTAGTGAACAAGGGAGCTTGTGCCCCCAAGGTATTGTCAGCGTTCTACCAGTGTTGTCCAAGTTCTTTTCCCGTCTAATGAAGATTGACGGTTGAAGACAGAGGGATAAAGAAATGTGTTCTGGCTCACCCTGGTGAAGTTGTGGCTGGGCGCAGGCCACACGCATCCCAAGGTCCAGGGTTTGAGTCCTGGGGTTGCTGGGGAGAACATCCAGGATGAACAACTAAATAATATGTTTCCTCCTCCTCTGTCTTCCTGCCAGCCTGTCTCTGCTCGCCTTCATTACTGCCCGCACCTTAATACACACACATAAGCACGCACGCACATTCTTTGGATGAAGAGGGAGAGGAGAACTCCTGCTCAGAATGTCTCTTCAACCACATGGCATGTGGGGACTAGGTCAGATGCTTTGTGCAAAGGCAGAGGAGGGAAGGGATGGTGTTTATGCCTCTGAGGTCGCAGACTTCTGGAAAATGGGGTAGAGCATTCTAGGAACAGGGACCAGGACATCTTCCAGTCCTAATTTGGTTTAGATCGAGCTGTTATGGTACAGAGGGCATTCACTATGTCCTTGACCTTTTTCTTCTCTTCGTCCCTGTTTTGTCTGACTGGCTCCCACATTTCTCCACTTGCACATTTTCCAGTGGAGATTGTCCAGTTTTCATCACTTTCTAATCTGTGGCTGTAAATTCCATCGTCCTCTGTAACAGTGTCAGCTGTGCGGCCCTGGTGATCCCTAAAAGGGAGCCCTGCAGGGTCAGGCGTTAGCTGGAGTCGGGCTATTCTGAGGGACCGGCCCAGTCCCAGGTGATCAACACAATCTGCTCTTAAAGCTTTTCGCCTCATGCCACCTATATGGTGACACATGGACTCTCAGAGCTGTTTTTGCATGTATTTCTTTCATTCTGAGTGAGCAGAGCATCTTTTTGGCTGTTGGCATGCCATCTCCATTTTGAATAGGGATGTTTTGAGGGGAGGAGAGAAAGGCCTGAGGAAAGGAGTGAGATCCTGCAAATGGGAGCTTGAAATGCACAGAAGGGCATGGATTTTTTTTCTTCCACGTCTTTACTAGAGCGTCCCTTTCTCTCACCTGTGCCCGCCTCCAGTCACAACGATGCTACCCCCGTGAGCAGCCATCTAGGACCTTGTGTGTCCCTGGACGACACTTCTGGGGGCGGTTTGCTGGGTGAGCTGACACCACCTGCCAAGGCCCCGCGGTGGGAGCCTGGCCGCTGTGCTGATCACCCCCTGTATCCACCTCACTGTGGAGCCTGGTGGGTGGGGCTGTCACAGGAAGCCGACCTTGCACACATCTGGAAAAGGGGGTCATCAGTAAAACTCCTGCTCTTGACACAGTGGGAAGAGGAGAGCGAGTACAAGAGAGATGGCGATGCCGCCCTGTTCTGGGCACTGCTCGTCGCTGCCGTCCCAGCCCCTGCAGATCCACTGACCCACTTACATCCAGCGGGTGTGACTGCTGACAGGCGTCAGGAAGCACCAGGTACAGGGTGAGTGTCAGGGGAGGCCGGGGTTTGTGTCTTCCTGGGAGCGTGTAGGAAGAGGTTTTGGTCACCTTGGGCAGGAGGGTGAGCTGCTTCTTGGAGGGGACCCTACCCCCCCACCCCAAGGTGTCACCTCTGGAAGGCAAGGACCCGGCCTCTTCTGAGGTCTCCTGTATGCATGTACCCAGGGACTCAGAGGAACAAGGGTGTCATTTATAGAGGAGAAATTGGGGTGAAAAGTCATCCTTAAGGAGAGGAGAGCAGTGTGCAGCTCAGCTTTCCAGAATCACAGCTATCAGACCTGCAAGGGGCTGACGATTGTTTTTATGGGGAACCTGAGGCCCAGCGAGGAGAGTGGTAGCTCAAGATCACCCACGCAGATAGTATCTGAATTGGGACACAAGGGTGTCCTTTGCACCCATCCACCCCAAGGAGCTGGTGGGCTCTGTGAATCACCACGCTAGGGGTCAGAAATTCCAGGCAGCTAACTGTGTCCTAAAACACTGGGGACACCCTGGCCCCCAGGAGAGCCCACCACAGGGTCCCATTCAGCATTAGTTCCAGAAAGCTGGTGTCGTGTTGGCAGTTTCCTCACGCCGGCTTCCACCATGCGGGCCCTCCTCGCTTGCGGCTTCCTCTCCTCCTCAGTCCTCAGACCTCAGTCCAGCTCCCCCAGAGGAAAATTTGGTCTGCTGCTGTCCAAGAAAGGAGGATGGTCAGAAACCCAGCACTTCAGACACATCTTACTTTGCATTAGTTTGGGATGCTGCCAAAGGCAGCCTATTACTGTCTTACATCTTTAAAAGTTGTTTTGCATTTGAATTTGAACTTGAGATTCTAGGCTGTTGATAACCTCTCCCTGGAGGAACTGACTGGGACAGCTCAGTGGAGCAAGTTTGTTGATTTAGCTAAGAGCAAGCCTTCTGGAAAAGCTCAGTTTTGCGAGTAGCATGATTTGTCCAGTTCTTGTTTGGATCTTCTTTGACGCCATTGCTGAGTGCTGGCCTATGAGGAGGGAGACGGGGGGATCTGTTTCACCCCAGGAAAACCACTTCCTTTGCTCTGTGGGAATGCTGTACCCTGGAAAAGCCATCTAGAGGTAGAGTCAGATGACCCGGTTCTAGCCACAACTCCATGACTTTCTTTAAGCCACTTCATTTCTTTGCCCCTCGGCTCCCTCACTGAAAAAGAGGGGAGACCAGCCTGTGGTGGGGATGGCTGACAGATCACCCAAATTTACCCCCAAAGCAGCTGCCCTTCCAGAGCCCCACATGTCTTTGTGGGATGGTATGAATAGTGTTTGCCCAGGAGTATGAGGGAGGCTGCTGGTGTCCCTTCCAGTCCAGGCAGCTAAGGGCTGGAGGTCCCCTCTCTGCGCTCTTTCCTTTTTGCTTGGTTGGAGTCAGGGGACACTGAGGTCCTGGGGCAATCACATCTTGTAGCATTTTCTTCGACGATGGAGGTGTTCTCTATTTGGGCTGTCGTCACTAACTGCATGTGGCTGTTAAACACTTGGACTGTGGCTCGTATGATGAGAAATGTACTTTTTAATTTTACTTACCTTAACTAATTTTATTTTAAATGTATAGCCTCATGTGCCTAGTATGTACCATATTGGACAGAGCAGCCCTGGGGGATTGTGAAGCCTTCAGATAGAAGCGCAGGTCCCTGAACCACCATTGGGAGGAAAGTCACCCACTTTCCCTGCCCCCGCCATGGTGCTGAGGTCTACTTGACACACACAAATTGTGTATGTTTACTATGTACAGCATGATGTTTTGCTATATTAGATACTGTGGCTGTATAATCTGCAGTCAAGGAATACACTCACCGCCTGACATAGTCACACTGTTGGTTTTGTGTGTGTGTGTGTGTATGTGGCAAGAACACTTACATCAACTCACTCAGCAAATTTCAAGTACACAACACAGTCATGTTAACTACAGCCAGATGCTGTGCATGAGGGCGCCACAGAGTCTTGTCCCACATAACTTAATCTGTATTCTTGAATCAAAATCTCCCCATTGCTACCACGCCCCAGCTCCTGGCAGCCCCCCATTCTGCATTCTGCTCTTCAGAGTTTGACTGTTTGGGATTTGACATGTAAGTGAGATCATGCAGTAGCTGTCTTTTTGTCTCTGACTTACTCATTTTAGCATCATGCTCTCAAGTTCCATCCATGTTGTTGCAAATCTTTTTAAGGTTGACTTATAGTCCATTGTCTGTCTGTCCATTGCACATTTTCTTTATTTACTTATCTGTTAATGGACACAGTTTATTTCCATGTCTTGGCTCTTGTGAGTAATGCTGTAATGAACACGTGAGTGCAAATCTCTCTCCAAGATACTGATTTCATTTCCTATGGATGTCTGTCTAGAAGGCAACTGCTTGATCAGCAGGGTATTTCTATTTTTATTTTTTTTTCTGAGGGAAGTCCACACTGTTTTCCAGAGTGGCTGCACCAATTTCCATTCCTACCGAGAGTGCAGACTCCATTTTCTCCACTTCCTTGCCATCATGCTGCCATTTTGGTAACAGCCATTCTGCTCAGCACGAGGTGATATCTCCTTGGATTTGCATTTCCCTCATGCTGAGAGATGAGGAACAACATCTCATGGATCTGCTGGCCAGATGTGTGTCATCTTCTGAGAAATGTCTATTCAGGCTCATAGTCCATTCTTGTCAATTGACCACGGACTTTTTCGTTTCTAAGTTTCCCAATAAACCTTCCTGTACATTCGCACACATGGCACTATTCTCTCTCTGCGCTCCTTTGCATTGACACTTATGTCCTTGCATGATACCACACACAGCTGGGAGGAAAGTCACCCACTGTCCAAAATCACCTGCATTGGACAGTTGCAAGAGCAAGAAAGACATTAATTTGTCCGACCTCAGCCTTTCAGTGTTTACTGCCTTGTCGGCTGGTGTTTCCTTAACTACTAACCATCTAAGAGTCAAAGGGAGCTAATCTCCTGAAAAATGTTCTCTGAGCCCAAGATGCAGCGTACATGCATGGGATGTCCTAGGGGTTGTTGGGTAATCTCACTGCACAAAAGGTATTTCCTGGGATGAAGTAGTGACAAAATGTGACCAAACTAATGCCTGTCCCTTCTCACACACAAGCACAGCCTCACTTCTGTTCTCTGGTACCAGGCCTCCCAACTCCTGCTCCCTCTCTTCCAGAGGACTCACTCTGCCACTCTCAAGCTGCCCCAAACAGTGGCCCTGGGCTTCCTTCCATCTTCTTCTTCGGCAAACTCTCCAAGAAATAGTGCAATGGGACATGCTGGCGTGAGCAGCAATGCAGGCAGTGAGTGGTCTGGAGGACTTGAATTGGAGGACTTTGCATTGCAGGTGGGAGCAAGAGCTGTGGAGAGGACGACAGCAGTCCCACCCTGTCACGTAGTGAGTGCTCCAGCTCCTGGAGTGACACACCTGTGCGCCTTTGCAGTGTCATCTTGTCTGCATGTGGTGGCATAACTTTCTCCTGATTTCCAGGGCAAGGGCCAGGGAAGGATGACGGGAAACAGGGCTGGAGAAGCTGGGGCATGATTCGCTGTCCCACCCATTCCCCATGTCCTTCCATCCAAGCTGCTCCAAATCACAGTCCTCAACGCAGATGCTGATAAATAAGAGTATGTTGTCCAAAGCTCGTGCACTCTGTGTTTCAAAACACCATTGAGCTGCAGCTGTGGTTGATGTGTTTCTTCCATGATGCCGGGCCCCATTTCCACATCTGTGGCGTGGCTGTAAGAGTTCCTATATGATCCTCATCTCTGGATTTGTTCCGAGTCCCAGGGCCAGGGAACAGGTCTTCTCCAAGAAGCATTATGGGTGAACGTGGAGTGGGGCTCCCTGGCAGCCAGCGTCTCCGCTGGGGTTGGGACATACCTGCGCAGGTGTCCTGCGCCCGGGCAGCAGGACCCTTTGGCAGCAGTCTGCCTGGAGTCTGATGAACAGCCAGTGCCGAATGAAGATTAAGCACCCGTGAGCTTTGATGGATAACGGGCAGAGCTTGTCTTGAAATTGGTCTCTCAAAACAATATACAAAGTAATACACAAATCAATGCAAAGTGTTTAAACCACCAGGAAAACTCAGCCCATCTATCACACTTAAGGAGATAAGGGGCCATGGAGTTTGGTGATTGCCTGAGTCCCTGAGGCCCTGGGGACAGAAGCGCTGTCGCTGGGAGCTGACAGTCTGATGCAGGGTCTCCCTCCTGAGCTGGGACCCTCTGAGGGCTGAGGTGGGTGAATGGGAAGGCATTCCTGGCTCTATTCATACGTCACTTCTGGGTGGGAAGAGCCCGTCGTCTCTCCCAGTGGTCACTCGCTGTCCTCCCATTGACTACTCACAGAGGGGCCCGCCCTTCGGGGCTGCCCATTGTGACAGGTAGTTGCAGACCTGGTCTCAGCTCAGGGACGAGCTCAGGAGCACAGGGACTTAGGGCAGGAAGCGCTGCTCTGTTCTCTTGTGTGTGTGTTTAATACACACGTGTCCTTAATAAGAAGTGCACATATTTATGGTGTAAAGCACATTGTGCCCTGTGTATCCATAGTGAAATTGCTACAGACTAATTAGCATATGCCTCACCTCAAATAGCTGGGTTTTTTTTTTCCTTTTTGCTGTCAGAGCACTTGAATTCTCCTCTCAGCAAATTTCCGGTATTCAGTCCAGAATTCTTGACCACAGTTAACGCTCTCCTTAGTCATTCTACAACTCTGTCCTCTGACCAGTGTCTCCCCATTTCATCCACCTTCTGCCCCTGGCTTAATTTACCAACATAATCTCCCACTGTTCAGCTCCATTGTTGCAAATGGTAGGGTTTCCTTTTCCTAGGCTGAATAATATTCCATTTCATAGGTGTGTGTGTGTGTGTGTGAGTATCTATGTATACATAAACAATATCTTTATCCATTCATCCATTGACTTTGGTTTTTTCCACATTTTGGTTACGGGGAATGATGTGGCCTTGAACATGGATGGCTGTTCCCCATCTGTCACCCCCAACCTTCATCCCTCCTACCCTCTCCCCATCAAGAATGACTTGCTTCTTTCTTCATTCTCTGAACAATTAAACTATCTACCTGGAACTACTTTTCCCAGTGAAATCAAGTTCTGGGTGCTCCCTGGTGCAGCAGTGGTTAGATCAATCGCCTCTGAGGGAGCACAGGCCACATACCCCTGGGTTTGAGTCCTGGGTCCACAAGAAACAACCAGTGTGAACAACTAAATAAAAATAAAATAAGGTGCTTCTTCCTCTTTTCTCATCCTGCCTGTCTGTCTGCTCACTTTCATTCCTGCCTGCACCTTTCCTTTAAAAAAAAAAAAAGTTCTGAACTTGGTATCAACCTTATTTATTCTAGAAATTTCATACCTGGTAGAGAAGGGGAATAAACACATTCATAGCATGCCTTGCAGTCCTCAAGTCTTTTCATGCACACAGTTGGTAGTCTCTTCTCCATTTAAAAGGATTGGTGATTGAGGGGCAGAGGTGAAATGCTGTACATGACTATCAGGTAGAGCCATCATGGAGAAATGTGGAATGTATTTGTGTCACTTTTCCCAAGTCCTTGACCAGGAAGCTGGTCTCTACAAGAAGTCTGTCCACCCTGGCTTCCATGGAGGCTCTGGGGCAAGATTAGCAAATTCACCTTTCTTTCCATGGTGGTTTCTGCGTTGGTGGTTGCTAGCTATGTGACAGTGTGGCCAGCAGGCATGGGCCTCAGTCCCTGAACCTTAGTAGGCTAGAAATTTGATCAGAATAAAAGATAGTCACTTTTGAAAAAATTTCCCCCTGCGACTGAAAACTGAGAGAATAATCCTCTTTCTAGTCATCAGAATAAAGAGAAAGGCTTGACAGCCCTCAGGGAAGGGTCCATAGGGCTCACAGGGTAGCACTCTTAGAGAACTTTCAGCCACCCTCCTACCTCTGGCTTACCTGCCCATCCCTGATAGGTGAGTTTTCTGACTTAGCCTCAGGTATTTCCAGGGAGGGAAAAAAGATGGTTGCTTTCTTCTGGAACTTATCTAGTGCTTTTCAATGTCCATCCTTGGAAGTTCATCCAAAATCCCTCCCACCATAATTTTTCATCCATAATCTCTGGTTGCCGTGTGTTCTGTTATGATGTCTCAGGCCCACAAAATCATTGCTTGAACCTGCAGCCTGTTCTCTGTGCCATTTCCACTACCCCTAAATGTTGATCAGTCCTAGTGTCCTGTGGTCAAGAGGTTGTGAACCAAATGAAGGGCTGCAGAGGACAGCAAGCAGAACCGGGGGTAGATGGGCTACCAAGTCATGTTGAGAATAGTCCAACAGTCTGGACTCCTTGGGGAAAGGGGCTTGACTTATTGGGATCTCAAAGGAGTACATTTGGGAAAATGCAGGGACGCCTGGGCATCAAAGGCACAAAGATGGGGAATAAGGAGCTAATGAAGGTCAATGCTTTGCATCCTGAGATGAATGTTCAAAGTTCGGTAGGAGGGTATGTAAACGAAGGTTTGGAAGGGACAAGACTAGGAACTAGGACGGCAATGTCCCCTTGCACCTAAAGCAGAAACTTTTGGCTCTGTTGTGTGACTGAGAAGGTGCTGGGAGATTGACAGATTATTTTTCTCCCTCAGAAACCCTAATCTCAGAGAAGGTATAGGGTGGGGTGTGGGGTTGCTCCAAGTCCAGCGTCAAGGGACAGTACTCAGCTGCTGCAGGGGCTTGCATGGGTCTGCTCATTGGTCCGACTGCTGTCTTGAAAACATAGAGCATGTGAAAGGTCATTGTTCCCTGTTGGTGCTCAGTGGACACTCCAGTTATTCCAGCACCTGGGTCCCAGGGGCTTTTGAGAAGACCAGTTGGAATGGTTCACAGAAGAGCAAGCAGGGTGTTTCTAAACACCGGCTCCCTGGTTTCTGTTGACAGAAAGGGGAAACATCAAAACTCTTTTTGTCTGTTTTTATAGGAAAACTCACTCCCGGAAAGTCTTTGGGGACAATGGCTCTGGTCTAGGCATGGTCTTTACCCAGTTGGTTCCATGGAGGCCCAGGTCTGTCCCACCATAGACTTCAAAGCAAACTGAAGTGACGTACCCATCACATTAAATGTGCCATCGTGACCATGTCTAAGTACACAATCCAGCAGTGTTCCGTACACTTACACTGTTGTACAGCCCATCTCCAGGGCAAAACTGACACTCTCTAAACAGCCCATGACAGGTCTCCACGCCGCTTCTCCTGCCCTCTGGGAACCTCCATTCTACTTTCTGTCTCTATGAATTTGACTCTCCTAAGAGATCTCTTATAATTGGATCATACAGTGTCTTCTTATGGCTGGTTTATTTCACTTAGAATTATGTCCTTAAGGTTCATCCATAGAGATTGGGCCCAAATGTCTTTCTTCTGAAGGCTACATAACAGCCCAGTCCGTGGCATGTATACACCACGTTATGTATCTGTCATCTCTTATTGGTGACTGTGGATCATGCTGCTGTGAACATGGGAGTACAAATACCTCTTCAAGACCCTGCTTTCAGTTCTTTTGGGTCCATATGCAGAAGTAAAATTGCTGGATCATAAAGTAATTTTGATTTTCATTTTTTGAGGAACCACTGCACTGCTTTCTACAGCAGCCACTCCATTTTACAGTCCCAACCAGCAGTCACCAGGACTTTTTATGACATGCCTGTAAGCTACAGGGCCACCATGGGAGGCGAGGATGCAGAGTTACAGCCACACTGGGCACATAACTCACCCCTCAACCACACCGCTGCGTACTCAAGAGCCCTGGTGGTAGCGGGTAGGCAGCAGAGGAACCTCTCAGCTAACTCAGCTCAAAATTACTTTTGTTCAATTTCAGAGTTTTGGGTTTAAATGTAAAAGTTTCTCCCCCTCAAAATGTTCATTTAAGAGATAATAAAAGTTTTGAATAAACTTTTAGACTTAAACAGAGTTACAAGTTGTTCATAGAGCTAATGTCTCACATACTTTGTTTCCTTTTTTGTTATGAGAATTTTCAAATGTGTCATTCTAAGCAAAATTTCACTTCTGAGAATCTCAAGGAACAGAACTTTTTTGCTACTCAGTTCCATGAGATTATATTGAAGGTAAAAGAGGCAAGAACTGATAGTCCTATGTTATGGTTGCCATATGAGATGATGATGTAGTGGTCCTTTATTGGGGTACCCTCTCAGATACTCTGTCTCTGAGAACCTGGTGCCCCTGCCTCCAGGCAGTGGCTCCAGCCGCCGTATTTCTCCTGTATTCCCTTGATTAGGAAGTCGACTCATGCTAATTCATTTAGAGTTTTAGAAAATTTGGGACCATGTCTAAGGCAGGGGCGAGCAAACTAACCAAATCCTGTCAGCTATCTGCTAGGTTTAGAGATAAAATTTTATTGGAACACAGCCTTGCATCCATGCATTACCTGTTGATGTTGGTTGCTTTTGTATGAAAATGGTAGAATTGAATAGTTGTGCCAGAGACCCTATGGCCCACAAAACTGAAAATATTTTCCATCTTACCTTTACAGAAGAAACTTGCCAACTCTTGTTCTAAGGAGAAGTCAGTGTATGTGAACCCCCAATCTGTGGGGCAGCCACATTCTACCGTATTAACTGAGGATAAGGAAATTCAGCCTGAACAAAGAGAAACAGGGAGCAGGGAGTCCCGGATATGAGAGAAGATGGCGGAAGGGCAGATCCTGATAGACCCTGAGGACTGGTTCTCTATCCTTTCAGGTTTTTGTTAGTTACTCCCAGACCCTTGTGTTAAAATCATATATTAATTTTTTGTTTATACAATTTCAAATCAGTTCCTGGTTTTGTTTTGGTTTGGTTTTCTTGGCACCTTGAGTTCCACTGAGTCGCCCGTGCCTTCTGCAGACGAGTGGTAGACCAACTCATCAAAGCCCACTCCAGAGACCCGGCCTTCCACTGTCTTTTCTTCTGAGCTGGCGAGACTCTCCTGGCCCAGGGGAAGCAGGTGTGCACAAAGATTGTCAGCAGAACTGATGCAGAGAAAAAGTGGCTGGGGAGGAACCTAGGATCACAGCCCCAGAGCCTGTTCTCTGGCTCTTGAATGACAGTCACTGCTCTGTCCCAGCAGCAGCCAGAATGGCCTCTAAACCTTGTGCACTCCAGCAGCTGCTGTCGGAGAAATGCCAGAAGCTACCAAACCTGGCCTTTGGCCCTTGGACCCTTTGAGACATTTCTCTCAAGTCTACCTTAATTTCGGGGGTAGCTTTTTAATAAAAATGGACTCAAAATCTTTAGTTGAACACTTTCTATACCTCTATTGTAGTCAGCCCGTTAAAGTCAAGCACAGATCTTGGCATATAGTAGAATAGCCTTCATAGTTAAAATTTATAATAGAATTCACACAAATTTTTAATGAGAACTTCTGGTTCAAGAAGCATATGCTTTTCATCTTTGTCACTTCTTCGTTTTCGCTGGAATAAAACTATACCAAATAGCTGTCCTGAAAAAGGGATTGGGGAGGAAGATTTCTACAGGTAACATTTTTTAAGAAGATAAAAATGAATTTGTGATATATGCTATAGTTTTAAAAAGTCCCAAATATCCTAACTTGGAATAGAAGGGAGATGGACATGAACGCCAGTATACTTACTAGAAATCAACCAAAGTTTGGATACAGGGTTGTCAGGTGCAGTGGAAGGTAGAAGTTAGAAATGGGGCTCAGGAAGAGGAATGGCTGAGTTGGTAGGTTCAATCTGCCATACTTTGTTACAGGTAACCTGGTGTTTGCTCCAAGACACATACAAAAGGTGTATTTCTAAATGTAAGCCAGTTCTCTGGAGAAGACTAAGGCAGCTGGTATCGATTTGATGGTCTAGAATAGAACCCTCCACCTTCTGGCATGTGGAGAATCTTAGCCTGACTTCAAGTCAGTGCCTTATAACTCACCCTAATGCCACGCCTGGAAGCCAGCATACAGCCAGTGATCTTTTATACTCCACAGAGACTTCCAAATCCATGTTTTAGGCTGGACATCTGGTGGAAAAATAGGTTCCTTGGGTTCCATTGCATTGCAGAAAAGAGCCCACACCAGCTGCCTAGTGCATTTTAACTATGGAAATACAAATATCACAAGCATTAGAGAAGAACCAGAACCCAAAAGGAGACAAACCAAGATAAGCAGATTGACCCCAGTAGAAATCATGTTAATCTAGAAAAAGTCCTGGAACTTACATGCTTTCATTCAAGAGTATGTTAATTTGTAAGACAAAAATAAGATAAAATAAAAAAGGATCAGAAAGAGAACAAGAGGAAGTTATTGGAGATGAAAAAATCTTGAATGCCAAATAAAAATTTCAAAGCAAGCTTAAAATATAAATGCAGGAGAATCACTCAGAATCTAGAAAAGAAATACAAAAAGAAGAGAAATATTAGAGACATAGAAGTGATTTTTGAGGTCAAACAAAATGAAAAAGATTCACAGAAAGATAAAAGGGAAGTTAGCAAGGAAATGATGAAAGAAAATTTCTCAGTGTTGAGGAAGGATCTTCATTTTAAAGGACTCAGAGTGACCAACAAAGTAAATGGAAATAACAGTAACAAGAAGATAACAACTTAACACTTGGGACACTTTTCTGAAAAATTTTAGAGCACCAAGTATAATTGGTAAATCCTCAAATCTTCCAGTAAGATCAAACAAGTCACGTAAAAGGAACAAAACTCAAACTGGAAACTGACTTTTTCTGTAACCCTTGATGTTAGAATTAAATATATTAATGACTTCAAAGTTCTGAGAAAATAAGACCTAACTTAAAATTTTATACCCAACCCAATTGTCAATTAACTACAAGGGCAAAATAAGGGCATTTAATTTCCGTAGATGTTTTCTTGGTAAGTAAGGTGTACTCTGGTAGCTGGGGAAGTCAACAAAAGAAGTGGAAAACATGGGATTCAGGAGACAGGAGAGCAGGTCTAATGAGGAAAACCAGCTAAGTGATCTCAGAGTAATATGTCATAATTTAAAGTACTTCCTGGGATGTAAGAAAAGGTAAGACATTGGGCCATTCTTTTTTGAGTGGCTTTGGGATTGTAATCTCCAATTTGTTGAAAGGAATGGAGGCAACAGTCTTACTTGTTTGGGCAGTGAGAAATGTGTCTATAGAAATAATAAACACTTAAAAATTTTAGAGTAAACCTGTGGAAACTTACAAGATGATTGCAGAAAGCAAGTGTTTAGTTACTTTGTCAATTTAATGTGCAAACTTAACTAAGAGTAAATTGAAGATGGAGAAGCATGGGTATGGGCATTCCCATGTCACATGAAGGATAATCAAAAGAGACTAAAGTTGATGGAACAAAAATGGAGGTACAGTATGCATGTTATTTAATGTTAAGAAAGTAAACCAGTATATCTATAAAACACAGTTTGAAACCATGTCGAGTTTGGTCTTAAAGAAGGTTAAAACCATATTTTACAGAGGACAGTCAATGGGTATTGTTTAAAGTGAACACACCAAGAAATGGAGCTAGAGCACCATTTCAACAGTAACCGCCAGCAAGGCTCTGATGCTCTGGGTATGCTGTAGGAACGGGCGGGTCTCTGGAAACATTCAGCCCTTTCCAAACGCACCGTGTAAGTAATATATCACTTTCTGTTTGTGCGCTAAGCAGAGCAAAGTTAGAGAGTGATATTTTGTAGAACCTCACTGGCCTTGTGCTTTCTCATCTCATTCGCTGCTCTGTCCCGGTTCCAGGCACCTGTTTGCATTGAGAGGAAACACTCCACAGGGTTCTACAAAGTCAGTTGTGGCCCGAAGGGTCCCGGCACTCAGAGGCAGAGCTGGGTGCTCTGAGAGGCACAGAAACTCTTCCCAGCTGGGCCAGAGCCCCAGTGCAGCTCCCTGCTGGTGATATCTCTGTGTTGGAGACTGACCCACGTCTCTGAGTTTCCTGGGAGACCCTGTATATACTGCAATGATGGTTTGATTTGGTTTTATTAGAGAAAAAGGAAGCAGGCTGGAGTGAAGGCAAGTAGAGAAGAGAGAGGAGGAAGAGGCGTTTATGTGTTTAGTTCATGTTGGTTGTCTCCTCTGCCCCAGGCAGCAAACCCAGATCCTCGGCCTGCCTGTGGGCTACGCTGGCCAGAGCCATAGACTTAACCCCTGAGCTACCAGGCTGTACCTGCAATGGTGGTCTCTGCAGAAAAGAGCCAGCTTACTTTAAGGGGAAGAAAGAGCTATAGAAAGGTTCTCTGTCTGGTTAAAGTGTCCTGAAGTGTCAGTGAGGGAACGGGGAGAATGTCACAAGCCTCGAAAACTCTGTGTCTCCGGTGTGATGGCCAGGCCTTTGTGATCACAGACCCTGTATCGACAGGGGCTGCATTCAGCAGCACTGATGAAAAATCAGAACAGGTCTTCACTTGAGGATGCAGTAGGCTTTCCTTGGGAAAGGACAGAAGGTGAGTCCTCCGAACTTGTACTTCATAGACCGAGGAATGCTCACCTTAAGGACAGACAAGGCTGCTTGACAATGTATCAAAATCCCTCCGATCCCAAGTGGTTAACACAAAACAAATAAAACACAGTCACCAAGAACACCTTAAAACCATCTGAGAACAATGGAGAACTTCAGAAGGAAGATGGACGATGGTTTCAATGAAAACCCTCTTGGGGGAGTCTAGAAATGCTTGTCTGGGAAACATAGGGGTGGAAGCGGACAGTGTGGGAATCAAAGAATCATTTTTTAAAAAGCCCGCAAATATATGAATGAAATAGATCATGAATGGGAGAGTCAGCTAACCTGGCTGAACTGGGGAGCCAGTTTGCTGGTGGATGTGGTGTTTTAAAGAGTAAGCCAGCACATTTCTGCTGACACTGTGTTGTAAATCAAAGTTAACCTCAATTTAAAAGAAAATCACTGGCTGAAATTGTGCTGAAGATCATAGGTTTGCCGTTTCTCTCCAGACAACTTCCCATGGATGATGAAAACTTGGAATCAGACACTAAAGAGTGAAGCAAAAATAGAAATCTCCCCATGTGTCAGTCAGAAGTTGATTTGAAGAGACTCATTCATCTGTTAACTTAAAAAGCATCCTTTAAGAAACTTGGAGAAAAAAACAAAATATAGCCCCCAAATCTGTGAAGGAAATCAAGTGAATGAAATCCTTACAGGAGTTCACCAGTCTCCACCCTGGGCAAGCATCTTTGCAGTCTAAAAATTCACAACTTGAAAGTGAACGCAGTAGTTTCAGGTGAATCTACCTAGATGAGTAACTTGTGATGCAAATTCTGAGAAAGAGAGAAGAAACTTCCCTAAGCGTATGCAAGCGTGGACTCCACAGAGCAGAAGGCCAGCCCCGCCCCACCCCTGGGAGATGGCCTAAGACCAGGACAAGGGACAAGAAAGAACTCCTCCTTCTATGCAGCTCAGACTCTCTTCCATGAGAAAAGTACTCACAGAAGTTGGATGCTAGCTCTGTCGGTGGAGAGAAAGCTCAGTGAATTAAGAGAAGGAGAAAACTCAGGATTCCCGTTGGCTGATGCTGAGTTTAAGTTTCCAGCGTTTCCCAATGGGCCCTTTGGCTCCTGATGCTCATGCTGTTCCCAGAGACCCGGAGGTGTCTGAAGATCCCCCAGGAGAGAAGAGGGTGGCACTGGGCGGTTGGGGATCTGGGGTCCACAAGCAGGTTCCGGTCAGTCTTCACAGCCCGCCGTTGCCTCTGCTTTTTCTATGTAAAGATAATTTTGATGGATCTCTTTTTAGTTTAACTTCGGTTATTTAATTAATGCTATCATTGTCCTTTATTAAAGTTTAATAGCATTAAATAAAACCTAAGCGCCACCAAAAAGAGCTGAAAATGAATCTGGTTTAGAAATTGCCTCTGGAAAGGGAGATGAGGAAGAGTGGAGGCTTCAGGTCATCTGAAACCTGAGGAGAAACACACGATTGGACCTGGGGCCTTACACCCAAAGCACCGTGCAGTCCTGTCAGACCTCGGCTGCAGCTGCCGGGGAGCTGGGGGAGGATGTGAGCTCAGGGAGCGGAGGCTCTGTTACCGCCCTGACTTGTGGATGGCTCCTCAGTCATCCCTATGCTGTATTTCCACCACTTGCCCTGTCGTTTCTGTCCCTGTGTTTCCTTTGCCCAAAAGAGAATTCCTGTAAGATGTTATTTGTTCCTGTATCCATGTTTTGGTGAAGACAATCTGGGTATAAATGATGTATCAAATTTCTACTGCATGCAGCACGCCCTGGTAGAGCAGTGGTTAGGTGAGTTGCTTCCACAGGAGCGCAGGCCACATATCCCTGGGTTCGAGTCCTGGGCCTGGGGATAGACAAGAGTGTGAACTAAATAAAAATAAAATAAAGTGCTTCTTCCTCCTCCTCTGCCTGCCTGCCTGCTCACCTTCATTCCTGCCTGTGCCTTTCCTTTAAAAATATTTTGTAAAAAATATTTATGTGTAACAGGCACAGTACTGGATACCGAGGCTGGGAATGTTAACAAGTGAAGCAAATCAAAGCAATTTTATGATGAAGATCTAAGGTCCGTGTTTCATAGAGCTAACAGGAAAGGAAATCTGTAAATTCAGCTCAAACATTTGCCCGTTCTGCCCACCTCACACGCTCAGCCTTCCTGTGGGGAGCCTTTTGCTGAGATCCCAGGATGAGGGGCTTCTAAAGTGACCCGGCTTCCCGTTCGTGTGTGGCCGCGACAAGCCTGAGGCAGCCTCAGATGGACACAGGTCTGTAGGAGTCAGAGGTTGGAGCCGATAATGTGTTGGGGTTGAGGGGTTGTATGGAGTTGATACAAAGACAGGAATTGGCTTTACCTTTTTTTTTTTTTTAAGAGAGGGAGAAAGAGGCATTTAAGGAAGGAGGAAAGAGTTTTAGTTGGTTGTTCTTTTTTGTTTTGTTACCCGAACCCACGTCTTGAACCCAGGTCCTCGGGCTGTACGTGGTCTGCCCACCGGCATCGCCGCCCGAGTCACCAGGGTATGCCCTGACTTTGTTTTTTTTCAGTCTGGGCTTCCCATTTTGAATACACTTTTCAAAACAAAACCCCAGACAAACCAGACACAATCCCAGCCATGTTCATTCCGCTTTCTGTGCTAGAGCCGTCGGGCAGGCTCCTGGAGGGCCTGGACTTAACTGCCGTCCTCTTGCACCCCTCGTAGTGCTGAGTAACAGTGCTCGTGCTCAGAAAATGATTGGGAATAAACAGTCTGTGCTGCCTACTAACATACAAGGTGCCAAGAAACACTTCACCAATACATCCATCTCCCAGTTAAAAAGAGTCGTTTCTGACATGTCAGACCTGTGCCCCGCCGTCCCCACTAAAGCTGACTGAGTGAATAGATGAATGGGTATCGCTGTTCAGAAGTGAAAATGTGCACAGAAACTTCAGCGCCAACCCTCTCCACTGCAGACAAGATTCTTCCAGCACCTGCCGCACACAGAAGAGTCGCCCTACCGTGTGAATGAGAGGGAGACAGCATCCATTTTATTGTCAATAGCACTTCAACCAGACTGGTTTTCTCTGGGGTTTTTGTTCCTGGGTTTTAATGGTCTGCTGCAGAGCTCAGCACACATTCAAGATGGTGTTTCTGCCTTCTCTCATTGTTTTCTTTCTGTTTTTTTTTTCAGTAAGCCTCAGATTGATCCTGTGTTTCACTGCGTCGTGACCTTTAGTCCTCCTCCACCCCACTGTGGTCTAATTTTAAAATGCAGGACACTGAGTTGAACCAGGCAAGGAACGCGCACTCAGGACCAGGTTCAGGGCTCATGTGTGTGAGGTTCACCTGTGGCCAGTTCCAAGGATTCTGTCCCGGATGGGACAGACGGTCTTGAGGCAGGTAGACCATGGGTCTGGGTGAGACAGCCAGGAAGGCTTTTCTGGGAAGGGTGAGCCAAGCCACTGTCCTCCTGACTTGGATGTAGCTGTCACCATGAGGTGACAGAGTTCCCCTCTCACGGTCTTCAGTCCCGAGTCCAGCCACCAAGGCATAGAGAGGCATGGGCAGTGTTTCATTACAGTGGAAGAGAAACTTTTCATTTTTTCTCCCTTACAGGATAGAGAAAAACTTTGCCCTTTTGGGGGCCTCTGTTTTCCCCCTCTGTAAAATGGGACTTTTACTATATGCTTGCTGAGGAAGATGTCCTGGCAAACATTAGCCTCATGAAACAGACATTATCGTCCATGACACACAGACACTAAAAGCCCTGGCAAGGCTGGCTTCCCTCTAGACAGAGACCTAACCCCTGGGGAGGGGGCTTCAGAGGAGCACCCTTCAGAGGGATGTTTGATGGGCATCTCTGATAACGGGGGCTGCAGTAAAAGACAAAGACACAAGTGCGTTGGGCTGGAGAGCTCATCCATTCTGCTTGGCAGACATAAATTACTGACCAGACACAGGCATTTCCCCTCTTGGTCATCATCACCTGATGAAGGGGAGAGCTTTTATTTTCTAAATGATTTATCGATCCAATAAAATTATTACATCATTTCTATTACCCATCACCACTCACAATGGGAGGGCATTATTGGACAAATGCAAGCTCCCACTGGAATGGGATATAGAGGGGTGTGTGTGCACATGTGTGTGTGTGTGTGTGTGTGTGTGCGTGTGTGCGTGTGTAAAGATTTCTGACAGGGTAAGATAGGGGACTTCATTAACATTAGTTGATGGAGTTCAGCACTCACAGGCAAACCAAGCATTTCTCCTGGGACCCTCCTCTGGAGTTGCAGTCGAAATTAGATGCTATTAGGGAAAGGTGTGGAAAGGTCTTCAGTAGACTGAGGCCTTCCAGGATTAAAGAGTAAGATGAAGGCATTCTTGTCAGACTCAATATGTCTTCTTTAAAGTAGAGAGGGAGGTGGGGAGGGAGAATGGATAATGTGGACTTCCAGCCATCTGGTGGATGCCATGCAGGGGAAAGAGACAGGAATGGGGCGACTTAGTGCAGGGTTCTCACACTCTCAAAGCTTCAAAGCATGTTTTGTGGGCTTGGGGAAAACCTCATTCACTAAAGATCACGGGAAATTCTCTTCTGAGGCATGTTTGCTCTGTGAAACTATGTCCCTCTATATTGTCAGGGACTGGGGGGCCAGTGGGGTGCTAGGGTTGTGAGTGGGGCCCAAAGTAGGACTCACTTTAGTCTCCTGCTCCCTGAAGATGGCTGTGTCTCAGTCCTCTGTTCCTTCTGTGGGTTCCAAAGAGCTGAGGGTCCCAAGGGATGAATTCTCTGACTTCAGTGGGAACAGTTGTTCCTTCTCTTGACTCTGTGGACTGTTTTCCAAAGCATCGTAGCCACCTGCCAGGAAATTTTAGTGGAGTTGGGAACTCTGGGAAAGACTGCCCACCATTGCTTAACCAAGCTGTGGCCACTGGGAGACCAACTTTCAAGTCGGGGGACTCCCCAAGGCCAACCAAGCGTGTGCATCCCCATGTACACACAGAGAGAGATTCTTAAAAATCTTTGATGTGGCCAAGTGGTTGTCCTGGGAAAAAATCTGAACCAATGTGCACATTCTTACCCTTATAGTTTAGTGGGGTTTTTTATTCTGAATTACACATGAGGGGGGCTTATAATGTTTTTAGTGTTTGGGACCTGGGCAGTCTGGATAAGAGGGGAGACCTGTGAGAACTGGGTCATCTCCTTAGATAACCTGCATCCAGTGATTTGGGTGCAACTGGATGAGGCTGAGACCTTGGGGACAGCTCTGGGAGCCTGGTCTAACTTCTCACGAGCTATCTTAGAATCATGCTGATGCCTTTGGAACAGGACTTCGTGTGAACATACATACCAATATATGTTTAGTTAGGTCAGGCAATGGCGCGCTACTCTTCCTGCCAGAGCCGCCTCAACCTTGTCATCCTCAAGATGCTGCAAGGTCCACATGGCTTTGCCCTGCAGACCCCTCCCTGCCTGCCCCTCACGGGAGCCAGCAGGGAGGCCAGGTGGCCATAGACCCCCAACAGCCCAGAAACCATTTGAGGGTGGTGGTGTGGGTTTTCCTAGACACAGTGGGACCACTAGACCCTAGTAAGAGGCTGCGGGATTTGTCCCAGGGCGTGCCAGCTTTTCCAAAGTAGATGTGATGAATGGTTGGAAAAAAAGAGGAACCCTCTAGAAGGTAAAGAGAGAACTTCTCCAGATCTCTGTCACAGGCTTCCAGCAAACAGCTCCTCCTCAAGAGCAGAATTGCCCCCTCACTCCTGCTTCCCCAATACTGTGTCATAGCACCTAATTTCAGGTGACAAGACTCAGCTTTCAAGGTCTTACACCTCCTCATCACAATAATGTTTTCTACCCAGAAGTAGAAAGTCCAGTTCCATTCCTTCCGAGACAGTGTCCTTAGTGGCAGGTTGAACTCAGGTGCAGACAACACCGTGATCCACTGCAGCTCTCCATTCCCCGCCAGTCCCCTCGTGTCTTTCAGGTGTGTCTGCTGTCGTGTGGAGATGGTAGTGATTCCAACCTCCTGAGCCTCGCACCTGGCCTGCAGTCAGTATCTGATCAATGCTGTGTGCGTGTGTGCATGCTCACTTGTGTTAGTAATGTCATTTGGTCTAAGAGTCCAAGGGTACGACACTGAAGTGTTTTGGTGATTCTGGAAAAAGTGTAGATTCTGGCGTCCCTCACAAAGGCCTAAGGAAAGAAAAACCTCTTTGACTCTGCAGACAGACACACCATCTGAATTTTGTGGGCCTGCAGCACCAGCGGGCTCAGCACCATTGCTAACACCGGACCCCCTGGCTGTCTCTTTGGTGTTGAACTTAATCCATCTCATTTTCACCAGTCCATGAATGTTTTAGGAATATCTTTGCAGCTATCTTGGGAAAGAGTGACGCGGTTATCTGTTAACCCAACAGTGAGTTGGCCCTTACTGACACTGTTTTGTATGTTTAAGAGTTATCTGAAAAGCTTTCCAGAGATAGTACAGAAGGATGCGGCTCTCAAAGAGAAAGGGAATAAGGGTCGTGAGGGGACACCCTGTGAGAGCCCCGGAGACCCACGTACAGAGACCAAGACTTGTAGATCTATGATGCTAAGTTTATTTTCTCCATAATGGATGAGCACATTGCATTGAATGCATGTGGGTGTGAGAGTTTATTACAAAATGTGTACTGAAAAAAACAAAGCAAAAGCAAACTCTGCGTTCTCATGGTTGGGTGTCCCTGAAGGAGTTCCCTCTTCTGTGATGCTCTTTGCACAGCATCTCCCAGAGTAGAGCAGACAGTTCCCCTGGCACCTGAGCCTTCATCCAATCCCAGTCTGAGGATACTGCCTGGGCTGATTCAGGAAAAGTCTGGAAGACTCTCCAACACCCTTCCTGCCAGGAAGCCAAGGCCCCTGTGCTCTTCTCACTTCTCTTTACTCTGGTCAAGACGTAAAGACACCACTAACCTCATTCATTAGAGGAGACATGATTATCAGTGATTGAAGGTGGTCCTCTCCCAACTATGGGCACTTTGACAACTGAGGCCATGTCTTCTCCCAAGGGAGGGTGCCTGTCACGCAGCGTGTCAGGCCTCAAGGGTGTGATGGGGAGGAAAAGGCTCTGAGAAACGAATGATATATGAAAGGTTCTTCTGAGCAGCTCTCTACATTATACCACACAGGCGACCTTTACTTTCCCGGGGTCTCAAGGATATAGCAGCAAGGATAGTCCACAGAGAGCCTAGTGCCTCAGGTAAGAGGTGCTGACAGTGCCGTGGGATCCGGTTGCTCGATAGCAGACTCCTGACATTCTTGCAGGACATGGCCTCCCACCGCAGAGAATGCCCACTCTGAGAATGATAGCAAGCCTCATCATTCCTGCTCCCACAAGGTAATGGCACCTCGTTCAGAAGTCTAGTGCCTCTTTCAGATCCATAATCGTTCTATAAAAATGGGACTCGGGTACTTGGTGAAGCTACTGCCTGGCGCAGACCAGCATGTCAGTAGATACTTCTCTTCCCTTCCCCGTGCCAGCAGCTGCCATTTGTTTTCTTTTGAGCATGTAAATCAATCTTTTTTTAGTTGCCTTCATCGAAGGAATATTGCATTTTAACTTTAACTAGGTTTGGAGCATACATGAGAGCAAATTTACATAATATAGTAAGTTTCCCACGATTTCCTTTTCTCTTTCACTCTACAATGAACCCTCTTTGTCTCTGCCCTTCACTCCTCCCCTATCCCTCCCTGTCCCCAACTTACTTGCCCTTTTTGTTTCCACTAACATCTATTGTTGCTTGATTTAGTTCATTTTGTTTTTAGATGTGTTTTCCCACAAAGAGGCACAGACCTTCTCACTTCTCATGTGCTTCTGCCTGCAGATGACACATGGGAAGAACAAAGCCACCGGCCAAGTGGTGTGTCTGTGCAGCAGGCTCGGAGTCTCTGAGTCAAGTGTGTGACTTATCAAAATGACCCATGACTGCATATCGCGTGTCATAAACAAGGGGGTAAATCATGAGCAGTTAAAACTATGCCGGCTGAGCCCTTGATTGCAAGGGCCTCCTGGGTTGACATCATGGAAATGACTTGGACACAAGCTAAAGGCTGAGGAACACCATCCCCTGCCCCAGTGCTGCTCAGAGAGGGGCATGCCTCCACCTTTCCTGCCCGCAACGGCTTTTTATCTATGGATCTCTGTGTGTGTTCTTGGGGCCACTGGAGCGTAGTCCTGCAGACTGAGTGCAGAAAGATGACTGAATCACACGGTCTCTCTGTTCCAGAGGCCAGAAGTTCAAAACCAAGATGTCGGCAGGGTTGTGCCCGCTCTGAAGGCTCTAGGGAAGGGTCCAGTCCAGACCCTTCTCTGAGCTTCCACTAGCCTCAAACATTTCTTGGCTTGTAGAAGGTTATTTTCTCTCTGCATCTCTTCACATCTCTTCTGTGCACATCTCTGCCTTTTCACCTAACATTATTTTTCCTAAGAACACCAGTCAGATTAGGGGAGGGCCCACCCTGTGGCCTCATCTTCACTAATTACATCTACAATGCCCCATTTCCAAATCAGGTCATATTCTGAGGGGCTTGGAATGAAGATTTTAACACAGGACTTTTTTCAGTGCGTAACAGCCTGATAAAGGTGTTTTAGATCTTTGCTAATGCTGCTGAGGAGGCCACTTCCAGGAATCAAAAAAGAGCTGCACGTAGTCTGACTCGTTCTTACCCAGCTCATCTTTCACACACTCCCCTCACACATGTGCACTCTAACACATATGTATACGCCACACACACATACACACACACACACACACACACACACACTCAATACTCAGGACACACACTCACAGCACACACACTGCTTCTAAGAAGCTTCCATACCTCGCACCCATCAGGATGGCTGCTATTTGAAAACAAAATATCAAGGATGTGAAAAGAAAGAAAACCCTTGGGCATCGTTGATGGGAATGTAGAGTGGTGTAGCCAAAAATGGTTTGGCAGTTCCTGCAAAAAGTAAAAGTAAAATTAGTATATGATCCAGCATTTTCCCTTCTGCCTGTGTGTCCCAAAGAGCTGAAAGCAAGCCAAGTATTCATTGATGGAGAACTGGATAAATAAAATGTGGCATATACATTAAATGGAATATTATTCAGCCTTAAAAAGGAAGGTGATTTGAGTATGGGTGGCAACATGGATGAGACTTGAGGCCATCATGGTAAGTGACATAAGCCAGTCTCAGGAGGATAAATTGCATCTGATTCTAGAAGAGGCACCTGGAGCAGTCCAACCTGTGGAGACAAGGGAGAAGTGGGGCTGCTGGGGCTGGCGGAGGAAGGCTTGTGTAGTGGGGATAGGTTTCCACTTTGAAAGAAGACGGTCCGGCGGTCAGCAGTGGTGCCGGTGACATCTGCCACCAGGGGTGTACTGAATGCCAACGAAGGCTACACGTAGGATGAATGTGACTGTAAATGCGACGTTCCCTGTCTTACCACAACGTGCAGCTGAAGAGCTTTGGAAACCATTTAAGGATACTCCAACTTGCACCTAGAAGGGGTGTCAGCCTGGCGCCCTCTTCTCGCCTGCATTTGTTTTCTCATTGCTAAAGGGGAGGGATGTTCCCCAGGCCTCCCAGCGTGGGAACAGGACTGATTGGAGAACTTACCCAAGAGCAGGGACCTCACACTGTGTGTCCCCATGGCTTGTGCACACAGCAGGGACTTGTTCCTTGTACCGGGGACAGGACTCGGTCTCATGATAGCCAGTGGAGCAAAGGTTCCCAGACCACCAGTCACACGACTCTCAGAGAACTGTGTGGGGGTCCGCGCCAGACACTGAGGGGTTAAAGGTGCTAAACTCCCATCAAAGAACAGTAGTCAGAGCTGAGGCCTTTGGGGAGAATGCAGGCTGTCTTGTTGCTCTTTATAATTGCTCAGCTTTTTGTGAGGCTGTGTCCTTTGAGGAAAGGAATCTGATCACCCCAAGCAATGACCAGAACCCACAAACCACAAGGAAACTGGGCGCCCCGGCCAGGCAGACAGCCCCGCCTGCCCCTCATTCAGTGAATGAACAATGAAACCAAAGCGAAGTTTCCAGATAAGGCTGTCTGTCTCCTTTTTTGTCACTGAGGCCCAGAGGACATATGTCCTTTTCAGAGACTCCTTCTAGAGCTGCTCCTCAGAGCCACAGAGCTGGGCTCAGGTCCATGCCAGTGAGTAAATTCCCCACCTCCTGAGATGTGGCGAGGGGTGGCTGGGATGGGGCCAGCCTCTCAGAAATACAGTTGTGAGTTAATGCTCTGTCTCTACCACAAGCCCTGGGAAGCGAGAGATCCCAAGGTTGGCCCTCATCCATTCTTTTACATCCATTTTCCTCCCATCCATGGTTCTGCTGTCCACCAAAGTAGGAACCAGAACAGTGTCCAAGTCCAAGACTAGCACTTTCTTCAAAGGGAGTGAGGGCCAACCGAAGTCTTTGCTCTCTCCTTCCAAGGAGGCCTGCCCCCGCATCAGGGCCATCAGTCCAGTTGGATGCAAGTCCCAAGGCCCGTGGACTTAGCTGCCATTTTTCCTGGACAAAGCCAATGTGACTATAGTAGGCTTTCCACACTCCCTGACTGTTGGTCAGGTAGAGATGCTGATGGCATCCACAATCTCACCCTTGGGCCAGAGGCCAGGGAGCCAGGCACAGGATCCCGTCTGGCATTTCATGGGGATATCAGACACAGTCTCAGAGTAGTGTCTGCTACACAGTCACAGCCTGGACAGCAGGAAGGCCGTAACCACTGCGGGAACCCCTACTCTGTGCTCGGCATTGTCCCCTTGTGTAGGTCGTGTGAGAACATGACCTATATGCCCAAGCTCCAAGTGGGCTCAGCAACTGGACTTGAACATAGCAGATGGACTTTGTGGGATGATGAGTGCCTCACCCGCACTGACTGTCCCC